>JALLAY010000602.1:0-13946 GCA_036939635.1 Cyclotella baltica
GAGCTAGAGGTAGCTTGGAAGAGGTGAGTTGACTTTCGACGAAAGGCAACGATGAAAAGATTGTGAGCTGAAACATGAGTGTGCATGTAGCTCGCAATTGCGTGTGTTTTCTTGCATTGATTAGCTAACTTTAGCGTGTGGATGAGGTATTCCAGAATATTGGTTGGTTCTGCGTGATACCTCTTTACTAGTTTCTTGTGGTCACGTATGTGGATCAGTACTATCCTACGCCATGACTCAGTAGTGCGCTACGTGATGAGAATTTTGGTGTCAGTGGAAGACAGCTTGTTCTGGACAGCGGTATCTTCGGGAAGGAAGAGTTTCGAAGATTCTTCCGTAGCCTTTGGAAGAAGTCATGCTGGCCATTTTCCACGCGAGCTTAGGAAAACCCCACCACGCCTTGATCCTGCAGCCATACGGTAAGAAACAAACGAAATAGGTACTTAAGGAAATTATTTAATACTAAGTAGGAGTATTGAAATTCCGTAATGTAACTATGTCACTACTGAGTTGGATTAGCTATGGTACTTAACATGCTGATCAACTCCCTCTAATCCCAATAGTGTCTCTGCTACCCATGATGCGATGTGTCGTGGTGCGCAGTGTGGTGCGTGACGCGACGGGGGGAGACACTAAATGAGTGTGATGTGAGGTGTAGTGAAGTTTGTGTATCCGTGGATGGCCATGACAGGAGCATGGAAAAGAAAAAAATTGTTTTGTAATATTAGGTTTGGACATGTGCAAGCCTTATGTTGGTACCTGTGCGTGTCAGTATCATGAATGTGATAGTTGAGTTCGCGAATCTTGTTCGGCGGGCGAATCTGTGAATGATATTACTGATTCCCGCGTCATTCAGACGTGTGAATTGACTGGACGCATCATGTATTTTTGTGCACACAGGTGCCGCTGGCGAGCAACAGAAGGGAGGCACATCAACAAGCGTTGTTGCTTGACGAGCGGTGCGTTGATTGATTATTTGAATTTGAGGTTTGTTGATTTGATCAATTGTTTTTGAGACCACCATGAGTAATAGTGCCGAGTCGGATGAGGAGCGAGCCGAGGTCGGAGGCCGCAAGGTGTATCATACGGCCGAGGTTTTGGATATTGAAGGGTTGTTGGAACAGAGGGAGAGTGTTCACGCCGCGTTGGCAAAGTACAAGGTGGATATGGGTGGTGCATACCGCATGGTTCCAATTGTGTTTGCAAGGGTGCCCGACGAGGAAGGGGAGGATAAGGAGGAGGAGGAGGGGGAGGAAGGGGTGAACCACCGCTATGTGGTTCGGTCGAGACCCCACCGCATGTGCAGCGGTGCTGATATGATGTCATATTTTCGTGCTCATGGTGGGAACCTCGCGCCCTTGTTGGAGCGAGACGAGTTTGGGGCGTTGAAGCTGCCCCAAGCTTCGAACTGGTTTGGGCATGCCACCTGTCCGGAGAGGGTGGTGATGTTGTTTGGGGATGTATTGTCTGGGAGGAGGAGCCAGAAGGAGGCAATAGCTGCGATTGCCCCCGAGCACAACCGGTACGTGGATGACGAGGAGATCTCTCTGTCAACCGTTCAGTTTGCTAAGGCTGTCGCGAACGGGACGCAAGTATTGGATTTTGCTTTGGAGGATATCGCGGAGAACGGATTGGAGTATTTGCTCTGTTCCATTGGTGTGCTCCACTGTAGGGCGAGTTTTTTGATGGGAGGGGTAAAGGTGAGTGTGGGCGTGCATCACTACCGAACCCCTTCGCATCTAACCGTCATTTGTTTCACTTATGGTGTAGCTCGTGAACAATGTGCGGTACGATCGTTCTTTACAACAGTGGAGGCGGGAGGTTGAGCTCATCTTGACGCGTCATGGAAAGGGTTTTGAGGGGTATGAGGCGGAAGTGATTAGTATGCGATACAATGGGCAGGTGTGGCTTGATTTTGACAAGACTTTTGCCGAGTACGGGTATGTTGAGGGGGAGATTATCAGGGTTGCTGCGAAGGTGTACCGGGCTGAGGATCCGGATGGAACCAGGAGGTACATTGTGTAGGTATTTGAGTGTTGTGCATATAAAGTAATCAGTAATGTGTTACTGTATTATATACTGCGTATTTACTCAGAACCTAGGTTTAATGGCTTGTTATTGCCATGTTGTGGCCCGTAGGTAGGTTGTTTCGCAAATCATTATCTTGCGGATGAACGCTAAGATTGAATGATAGTTTGTGGCGCTGTGCCAGGTGATTGGTATTTCGTAGGTACCGGAGGAAAGCAAGGCCTTTCCATCGGAGCCTTCGTTGTGTGAACGAGTCTGGCACTTGAAGGCGTGCCAACTCGTTGCAGGCGGTGACACGCATGGAATGCATGCCGTATAGCTTGCAGACTGTTTGCCAATCCTGCGCCGTCACCTCAGTGGCAATCTCACGAAGAGCCTGCTCGGCTTCTACAGCATTAATGAAAACAATTTCATTGCGCTTGTAGTCGAGGTACTTGCCAAGCGGTTCGTTAAGTGGTAGCTTGAGGCGTCTGGCGCGCATGCAGATCCTCCAAGCTGCCCGCACGGGGCACCAAGTGGCATTGCTGTCATCTCTCCAAAAGGTGATGACCTCGCCATTGTTCCCATTCTTCTGTACACGCCATGTTATTTTGATGCTGTGTATGCGTGATGAGTTTGAGTGTTTCTTTTCGAGAAGACGCCCTCGCTCGTCGAAGAACAACCAGTCTTGGTCAATCATGGCCACTGGGTCGTTATCCTCGTTCCCATCGATATGGGCATAAGACAGCTTGCGGTCTTGTGCCCACTCTGATTTCCGGAAACCGGTGTAGCGACCGACACACCACCAATCGAAAAGGCAGTCGTCGAGCGAATCTCGTTTTGCCTTTAGGTGCCTGTGGTACATTTCCTCGAGCATTTCATCGGTTAATGCCTCACGTTGACTCTCAACCGTCTCCCAGCGTTTGAGAGCGGCTAGGAAGTCAGACGTGATTTTGTCGTGCTCTTTATCGAGGGGGAGGCCGTCTTTGTGGGTGTAGCCTCCTGACACCATAAGATCTTGGGCAGCTTTCAAGTATTCCTTAACGGTGGAAACTCGAATGTCCTGCTGAGTGCAGTTGTCGCCGTCAACCAAATTCTTGGCCCATGTGGCGAGGGCGAAGTTGCAAGCTTTCGGGGCCATGCCTATGAGGCATGGGTCTGGAAGCTGGCTACCTCGGCAATACTGGAGCCAGCAATTTTGCCTGGATTCTTTTGTACCCAGCGCCTTACTTCGAGAGGATCGGGTAGCTGCTTGTAAAGCAGAGCGTCCTCTATCCAGGAGATGAGTTCTTGACTGGGGTGGAAACGCCGACAAGAGCCGAGACAAGGATACTTCTGAAAAAGTTCAGGAGCAGAGAGTAAAATGTTAGATTCTGCTTTGACACGAGAGATATCATCGGCAATGCAGTTTTCTTTGGTGGTGAGGTGATCCGTGGAGGATCCCACTGGCGAGTTTATCATGAGGCCACATTGAATGCGGCCTAAGCATCGTCCTGCAAGTGATTTCTTGCACCCTTTGCGGGCCCAGGCCTCGGCGGTGTAATTGTCGCCTCGAAAGAGGACGACTGGGTGCGGTATTTGCCGTTTGGCAATGTGATCCATGGTGACCCAGTAGTGGTAGGCACCAGCGTAGTTGACGATCCAGACGGCATACTCCATCGCGTTGATAGAGATAAGTTCTCCGTCCTTATTATTCTTGATGAAAACAAGAGTGTGTTGCTTGATTTCATCCTTCCATTCGTGATACCACCAGAAGCCCATATCCACCGACCAGCCTCCCATGGCTGTGAGGCAGGCGTCTCCTGCTGCTACTGCATCGGGGCCTTTATCAATAAGGTGTGCAATAGGGGTGTGTTTATGGATGGTGGGGTCGTTAAAAGCCTCGCGAATAATACGCAACTCCGCCTTTGCCGTGGGGAGGAGCTTGTAAGGCTTACGACCTTTGTGCACTCGTCGGCCCACCTCTGCTTGTGCAAAGGTAGAAGCCATTTGATCCTCAGGCGAATCACTGGCTGGGCGTAAAGCTTTCAGCAAGTCACGGAAAGGCTTGCTCGAGTGCTGGAGGAACTGTTTGTTCTTTCGCAGAGCAATGGTGAGGGAAGTGAACAAGTGACCAAGGATGTGGCGTAGCCACGGTAATATCTGAGAGATATCAACAAGTTTCCCGATCAGTGGCTCAATCTCGGGGATCGAGAAGCTTTCCCTCCCTTTGTGCCAATGGCTGAGCATGCGTTGCATCTCCGCCAGTTTGGCATGTGTTACTGCCACAATCATTTTCCTGGTGTTGATGTGAATTCCCAACGCGATATTGTGGAAATTCACAGTCATCTCGAGGAATTTGTCCCATGAAACAGGATCCTGTCGCTTGGCAAGGTCAGATTCTCCAAGAAGAATGAAGATGGCCTCGATGTTTGCGGCGATGGCCCGTAGAACCCGCTGCCTGTCATATACTTCGGCTAAGATTCCGTCGTCGACGAAGTAATAGTGAGGTGTATTGACTGGTTTACCATCTGGACCTGTGACACCACTGTTGTACTTGGTGCAAGCTGGTGCTTGAACGAAAGTGGATTGAAGCCCCAGTTTTTTGCCCCAGGTGAGCTGGTCAAGGTACTTCTTATGCTTCTGTACTAGTGATGTATCGGAGAACAGTTTCTGTGACAATTGCTCAGCAATTCGTCGACATATCTCGAAGACTGCTGGAGAGAAATCACTGCCAAAGGTGAGTCCACATTGGAGGTAAAGGATCTTTGCAATTTGATAGCTGAAGGCTGGTGCTGCGTCGGGGTGATGCTTGACCTGCCTGAAAGCCGACTTGATGTCATTCGCGTGGATGACGATGTCAAGCTGGGGGTACTGTTGGCGCAGAAGCCAAATCCGCAGCAAGAGTTTTGCTAGGGTATCCCCAAAGAGACATTTTAGTTCTACTCCGAACCTAGTCGATGTCATCATATTTATCGGGATAGAGGTAGGAGTAAACCGTCGTGAGCCATCGAAAATTTGTCGGTCCTTTTTGCCAAATTTCTCGAGAATGTGCTGAGGTGTGAAGAACAAGTCTACACAAAACCGAGAAATCCACGAGGGGAATGGGAGGACGAAGTTGTTCCGTTCTTCTTTGTTCATTGTAGCTTGAACTTGATCCAGTTTGAGGTTGATGGAAGGATGATTACCTTCCCGCCAATGGAGCAGCGCATTCTCGTCTGTTGTCTCAGCATTAAAGTATGAAGGGGCACCATTGGTCATGATGTCTTCATATCTTTCAATGAGGTCGTCGTCGACAAGTCCACGCATTTTGGCTACGCTGCCTTGGACATCTCTATACTCGCCGGTATAGTTTTTGCCGGCGAATCTCATCACATTGCTGGTGTAACCATCGTAATGCAGGAGACACGCGAGAGTATGACGTAGCTTTTCTGGGGGTATTTCCGTTTGTGATGCCCACAAGTCGTTGTATTCTCTTAATGGATTGAAGTTATGGTTCTTCAGTTTGTGTATCATTGTATGGAGATGAGCGACAAGGGGATGTGTTTGCTTCAAGGCGGAAAGGGTTTGATCGTCAAGATAGCCGCTTTTGAGGAGGGGGATGAGGCAGACGCTGGCGCTGGCCGTGCGTCGCCAAGCCTTTGTTTTGTTGATTTTGCCGAAGCCACGAGTACGAAGCTGTGTGGCTGTTGGCCATTCTGGTATTGTACTCGCCAGTGGTACATGGGTGATGTTAGTTGAATCAAGAGGTGACTTACCTGTTTGTTGTTCATTTGTTAAAGTTGTGTCTATGCCCAGACGAGTGCGTTTGAATTCTTGCAATTCGGGATTGCGTTCAGTTTGAGGACGCTTTCGTCGTCTGTTAGAGACATTGTTGGGCCCCGTTGGTTGCGAGGCTATGTTGTTGAGCCGCTGTATGGCTGCAGCGGTAGTGTCAGTGTTTGTGTGCTCCGGCTGGGCATCGATGCGTTGCCGTTTGGTACTGCATATGTTGATAGCTGAGATTAGGGAATGTTTTCCAAGAGTGGAGGGTTGGTGAGGAGGGTGTTTGCAATTTGAATTGTTATTCAGCAAAGATGTATTAGAGTATGAAGATGAACTAGTATGGGTTCGAGTATTAGAGATGTTAGGAGATGTGTTATTTGTAACAATAAAATTAGAATTTAACAGTCTACTGGTAGTAGTTTCTTGTCCTCTAAGTTGTCTTGCTACAGTCGCTGCCATCTCCCGTTCCGCTAAGAGTGAACCTAGGGAGGTTGGACGAGACTTGGAGGCCCCATCCGGCGTCAATCAGACTCTGACCCCTGCCGTCTTCATCTGCTCCTCAGTGACAAGCGAGGTGTTCCAAGTGAGGCCCTGCTTGTTGTCCTTCATGTGGTCCCAGAACTCTTGGCGCTCGGCTGGGGGGTAGTCGGCTGGGTGGGCATGGCAACGATTGCATGCTTGGCCCATGCGGCAAGTCCTTCCCTTCTCGACGAAGTTCTTGCAGATGGCAAACCCAGTACCGGGGCGCTTGGCGTTGAGAGAGGGAGGGAGGGACCAGTTTTTGACACCTGTCGGGACGCAGATGTAGCCATCTTTGCCATCAGAGCCCAAGTTAGCTGGGTCATCATGCAATTTTGGCTTTGTGCTGCGGTCGCCACCCCCATCCCCATTCCCGGTGCGCTTGCCACGGCCACCACCGCCACCACCACCGCCACCACCGCCACCAGAGGGTGGGGGCTGGGTGGAGGACTTGTCATCACCATGGGGCTTGTTGAGGCCGAGCTTGTGCTTGAGGAGGAGGAACTGGGTACGCTCATTCTTCTCTCGGGCGCTGGAGTTTTGGTACATGGGTGAGTCTGGGACTGCTACTGTGCCAGCTATGACGTCTTCGATGGTGTCGATGAGTGTTTCGAGCTGCTTCTCGATCTTGAGGATCATCTTGGGGGAGACACTGTCCCAATCACCATCCGTTACCCTGGCCTGCTGGACTGGATCACCACAAAATTTTCCCATGTAAGACCACATGTTGGACATGCCTTGGAAGATATAATGAGCAAGCTTGACTTCCTCTTCGTCCTTGTTGTGTGCTGCGCGGTACTCCTTTGCATCCTCGTTGGTGATCTTCTCGGCGATCTTGTAGTATCCTCCAATGAGAATGGGGATTTGGTTAGCGTATGGGGCGTCAGGATCAAACTTTGTCCAGGATGCGACATAGGCTGCTACGTTGGCTACCACAATGACAATAATACCAAGGCCTTCGATGCAATCCGGTGTGATGTAGTTTGTATCACGCTTGCCTCGCTTCTCCGCTGTTTCATCGAGGGCGTCCTCAGCAATGCTCTTGTCATTTTTCGCTTTCTTTGCTGCAATTGTGGCCACGGTGTCCGGGAGGAAGGCGGGCAATGTCAATCCGTCATGTACTTTTTGGCTCACAGATACCAAACGAGTGCTTGAGATTTTCACCGTTGCTTGGAAGGCGGAGAGGACGGGTTGTGGCTTAGGTAGGCTGACTTTGCGTGCCACATAGTCACGACTACTGTTCATGGAGCTATGTGTTGCATCCAAACCAGCTGCCAGTGCCGCGGTCATGTCGCTCTTGGAAGCCGACTCGATGACAAGATTGCCCAAGGACGAAAGTGGTGTAGGAGCCAATCGTGAATGGTTTGCCTCTCGAATGCAGCAGAAGAGGAGCATGGACGTCTTGGCATTAAGACGAGTTTGAGCTAACTTGTCCGTCCTAGGAATTGGTGCATCTTGAAGCTTATCCGATGGATCCTGCGGTGCCTTGGGAAAGGCGATGTCCTTTGGGATGTGCTGATTGCTACTCTTGACGAGCTTGTCCAATTCGATGCGGAGCAGAGTGTCCTGTCGAACCAATTCGTCGTCGTCTTCGTCGAAGAGCGTGAACTGGTGGTGTGGGTACGCATAGTGCTTGCTGAGATCGCCTGAAGTTTGCGGAAGGAAAGTATGGAGTGCAGGAGTGCTGATGACCTTGTCGTGGATGGCCTTGCTGAAGGTCTCCACCTGGTAGAGCCAGTAGTCCCCATGGTCTCCCGAGATGTCGTGGATGAAGTCCCGCACAGTCTGCTCATCTGCCGAGCCCAGATACACTTTGTCCGTTCCCGTGGGAATGGGACAAGCAATGGGTACACGAGCCAGGAAAAGCGGGGTGCCATCTTCGACGGCCTTCTTGAGATGTGGCGTAGCCTCAATCAATGCTTGAAGGTCGGGCTGAGTGGGGGGGATTGGGTTTTCTCCGAAAGGTGTTCCTGGGGGTGCTACCGATTTGGGAGTAAGGACGATGAAGGACTTGTAGATGTCCATGGACAAAGATTTCACTTCAGGGGTGGCTGCATTGTTGGATGTAGTTCCCAGGGTGCTGTCGATGTTTTGTACCGAGGTCACCGTGCGTGGAGCGTAGAGTGCTTTCGTTTTCATGCCGGGAGAGAGGAAGATGAAACCGCAAAACGGGGTGGTGGACACGAAAGTGTTGGCACGAGTTTTGGGAATGATGGTAGCCCAGCGGTTGTAGTCCTTGGGGGCCACCGTCGGCTGGGTCTCGGGATTGCCTTGGAGGCTGATGAGGCATGGGGAGGTGAGGTACAGATGGGTACAGTTGACCGAGGGGGTTACGTCGTCGTTGGCGTTCATTGCCTTACGTCAGATGCGTATTACGAACGAAATCGTTAACCGATGTTTATGAAAAGGAGAGGATATGTGAGATATTTGTATTTATTTAGTTTGACATATATAATTATGTTAAATGAAGAAAAAGAGTCCTCTTGTTCGCTGTGTCGTGGTGCCCTGGTTTAGAGCCCGGGTGACGACGAGAGCAGCGTTGTTTTTTGTTTTTACGCAAAAGCGTTTCTTTTTTAGGGCCAAGGGACAACCACAGATGTTGTGTTAACGGTAGCGATGCTCTCCGTGTGAACTACATTGTGGTCGACCGTCGCTGGCGTATCCGTACGACAATTCGTATGGTTTGGCCACACTAACGTCGATAATCGGTTAGGATGGTGTGAACCATTCATATGTAACCGAGTTATCGACACATTCAAGCAAAAGACAGTCAACAAACAGTTTGTGTGCCAAACCACGGGGATGCCGCACTTGCGTCCACCACCGAGGTAGTGTCTTGACACTAAAGTGCTCCACGCCTAAACATCACCCTCGGCAATACCAGGACACCACGCGAGACAGAACAAACAAGAGGGTGATGACAATCAAGATGTCTTCCAAGCAGCAGATGCTCAGATATTACTTACAAAAAAAAGGAAGAAACGAAGGAAGAGAGAGCTAGAGGTAGCTTGGAAGAGGTGAGTTGACTTTCGACGAAAGGCAACGATGAGGCAATTTAACTAGTCTCACTACCCATAGCAGCAGTGGAATTGTTGGATGATGTGCATTGGATGTGGGAATATGTTTTGTTTTCTCTCGGATGATTTGACGTATTTGAAATCAGATGGTTTTGCCAAGGATCTGTTATGTGTGAATAAGATGGCGAGGGAGGTTTTGGAGGAGGGGAGTAGGTTTATATTTTTTGCTGGGTTCTGTGCCTGTTTTTGGTAATATACATAGGTGAGAGACAAGAAGAAGTTAAATTGAATTTATTTGTCATTAATTTGAATTTTTTATTGACTTATTTATGTTGAGTCTTCTACTCTTATATGTTCAGGTGGATTGGCCACCACTTGCATTTTGGAATCACAATATCCTCAATTGGCAGTGGAAAAGATTCCACATTGAAAGAAGAGTTATGACTGGCAGTTGATGTGGTTAGAGCAATGTCCAAGGAGGAGTTGTTGTTGTATCGTTGGGCTGTGGTGAAGGGGGATACTCATAAAGTCGGTTTGGGTATCAAGAGAGACCTATGTTTGCATAGTACCTCAACACAACAAAACACAGTAATTCAAATTGCACACAGACCCAACAATGATTGAAGTACCTTCTTGTTCATGAGCCGGGCTGATCCATGATGCAACCTGAAAATAAGCTGTTTTACTATAGGCATTAGTGTAGATGTAGTATAAAATGGTCAACTACATCCTATTATTACAAATGAAAGTGCATTTCCATTGGTGATGTGCACCAGAAATTGGTTAGAAAATGGTTATTGTGGTGGTGCATCTGACTTCATTCAAGTACATGGTTTTGAGACTTGTAGTAGTAAAATCACTAGTAAAGAAAAACATGCAATACAAGCTGAATGACCTGCAATGAATTAAAATTGCCGACAGTTTCAAGTGAATTCTTTTCATTTCTTCAATTGTCTCTGTTTTCATCTAGTTACACACCATATCTCACCGAAACCATGCATGTCACAAACTTCACAGCAGCATTTAGGGCTGTTCAAAAAGTAGCAATTGGAATCCCTGCACCCTGAAAGAAGTATCAAAAGTAGCAGAAGTTGTCCAAGTATTCCTATGTACATTTTGCACCATGATTTTTTTGTTGAGAATGCCAGGTGCTAGCAGCTCAGACCTCCATGACGGCTGAATTAATGACTAATCATTCGGATGGGTGAATTCACTAACCCATTGTTCAGAGATGAGAGATGTTCTAATTAAGAACACTATGGTACTGTCAATTTTTATCGGCTTGATAATTTATCCATTATGTGTATTGTATCAGAGACACAATATAACAAACAATCAGCAACCTTATAAGCAAAAAGAATTTGTTTGATTCTGTTATTCTATTGTCTTCATTTGATGTCAGTTTGGTGTACTTCTGTTGAAAGCAGGGTGGATGATACATTCTAATACAAATTATTACAATCATTATACTATTGTGCTATGGAGAACACTAAAATTTTGAGCAGATGCTCTAATATGACTGTGTTAGGAACTTGTAAAACAATTGAAACATGACTGCTACTTTCTGAAGGAAAAGTAGAATTTTCTGCCATTTTAGTCTCATTTCAAACACACAAAAGTAGCAAAAACTTTGGGCAGCCCTAACAGCATTCCTCTAACACAAACAAAGATGAGGCAAGTTGAAGGCCACTGTTTGACTTGGATACTTGGATAGGAAGTGGAAAGAAACAGTGGTTCAGAAGAGTAAGGAAAATATTGGCAAAACAACTTCTTGAGATGCATTTAAATGAAACTTAAACACAGAAACCAATCATCTGTGAAAATGAAGTGTATTGCAAACTGTCTGAATGTTAGAGTAGGCTAGACGAATAGAAGATTTTTCATTCGTTTGGCCTGTTCTTTGGGTGTCTGAATCCAGTGGTTGAGATTTGTTATTGATTTGTTTGTAAGTGGAATGCAACAAGCTCATGTTAGATGTGCTGAGGGCTGAAAGAATCTCACATTCAATTTGTTTGACCCTCGTATTCTCTTTGGTTCATCCAGGCAGTGCAACAATGCTGAATTTTTGTTTAGTTCTTATTGATTGACTGGTCTCTAGTGTATGAACACAATAACTCTGATGATTTGACTAGGCAAAATAGCATAAATTGATATTTTAATTAAAATAATCCCAGAACTCCTTTTCTCGATACTTCTACCCTTTTTATCTCACCATGTAGTGGAGTTGTCAAAATTCTACTTCAGGTACATTATCACCACAGCACACTGAACACAATTAGCCAAAATACGGGACCGAAAAAAATTTTTATTAGCATCTAGTGTTTCACTCCGTAGCAGTTGGAGATATGAAGCATGGTGTGTCAAATTTGATTGAATCAGTCTGGTTTGAGGCATTGTGATCTAGTCTTGATGTTAAATAACTGTAATTTTGATAATGTGTTAGTGTCTCTCACTCACATGCCTGTATTGACTAATGTCATGATCGATAGGACTGTAATAATGGAAGGAGAGAATATAGACTATTACTGTGGCACTACCTGGATGGATGCTTATACCAATTGCTCTCTAGCTTGTCCTATTGGGAAATACATTGCTTTAGATGTCAACTATAAATGTCAACATTCCGCAACTTGTTACGGAAGAATTGATAATGTGAAAGAGGATTTGGAAAATGCTACAGCTGATCAAAAGAAAGTGAGTGTTTGGGATCGTCTTCAGGAAGATGGAGCTTTGGATGGAATAGCAGATTGGGTAAGAGCATATTTCAGTAATCCAGCCAACCGCAATGTCAGCAATCATATTCATGGATTCATTGAATCAAATCTTGATAGTCGCATTATTACTACCAAAAAAGACGGCAGCAGGACAAGAACAAGAAGAAAAATAAATAACCTAAACACAATCAAGCTCATCCATCATTTAGGGAAGACAGAGGAAGTCCACAAGAAGGTAAAAGCGTTAGGAACATTCACCAAGAGTGATTCAAAAGGAATAACTGTCATCAAGGTATCTAATTGGTCAAACTCTTCAAAACGCTTGGAGGTTAAACTGACTATGGGAGACGATGGAATACAATTGAGATTTTATCTCCACCAATGTGTACGGTATTATTGTCTTTTAAATAGTCCCCACAATCCAGTGTCGAATATGAATGAAGACAATGTTGCATTTATTAATTCAATCATAAATTGCACAGATTTGGAGGGGATCGATGTATCACATTTGACGCATGATGTAACAGAGATTGGTAATTTGACAGCAGAGAAGAAGAGACTTAACCGAGTAGACAGGAGAGCGTGTTCTCATAAATTATGTGAATGCCAGTGCGATCGCATCAAATGTAGGATTATGTGGATGTAAGAAATATATGAAACTTGCAAAAATGATACATGATGGAGAAGTGACTTGGAATATTCTAAGATTTGGTAACAATTAAATTTACATATTACATGGTATACATTAAATTTACATATTACATGTAGCTCAGTCAGAAGGGTGTCCCGGCTACAGAGCCATAGCAATGCTCAAGACCGCACAATTGCCCAACTACAGGGCCAAGTCAATTTACTTTCTGCTGAAAGGAATGTGTGTCCTGGCAGATAACGGGAGCTGGTTTCATACCTAATTAATCAATAGTAGAAAGGGTGAGTAATGCAAAATATAACACATCTAAAAATCATATAACCTTGATAACATCTGTAAACCAAAAAACACGTACATATTTACGTCACGCTCTCAACATATGAGCTCACGTCCGATCTATGAATAAACACACAATGTACTACCGCTGACCGCATTAAAAATTTAGTACATATTTCAACATGTACAGTTTTTTCCTCATACAATAAAGTTGTAAATTGCTGACATTTATAATCAACACCCAAAGCAATACATTCATTCCCTGTAGGACAGGGCTGTGAACAATTGGTATAAGCATCCATCTAAGTGATACCGCAGTAGCTATCTCGATTTGATGATTCTGGACTGACTGTACCACTGATGAATGTAATGTTTGAATCGTTGACGGCAGTGCTAACTGAACTCTCTGTGGGGACAGTTGAAACAACAATCGACTCGATGAAATTAACACTCGAATCACTGGTGCCAGAAACATCACCAGAAATAGATGCACCATCATCAGCAGCAGATGCCCCACTTTCAATCCGTCCATAGCAAGTGGTAAACATTTGACACTTGTACTCAACACCCAATGCAGTGCATTCATTCCCGGTAGGACAGGGCAGTGAACAATTGGTATAAGCGTCCATGTTCCCTTCATCCGTCACTGTGCCATTGTTGTCGTTTGAACCAGACTGATTCCAGAAATATCGACATGTCATTCTTCAATTTCTCAACTGTCGATATCGAAGGAAGAATATCAATACACAGGTAAACTACCCCTGTGATTAACTCCCATCGCGCGTGAAGTCCCTGAATTCACGCGGCAGATGGGAGTTAGACACAGGGCTCAACAGCTTCTGCAATTACTTAAGCCGCCGGTCCTGTGCCTGGGAGATAAAATTTCCACAAAAGTTAGGCAATCCACCACATAGATCAATAAAGACTAGATACATAACTCTTTTTTTGAACCCGTAGTTTACCCCGTTTTCGGGTACCGTTTCCAAGTCACGTTTCGTTCTGTCGTGGGAGAAAAGTCCC
>JALLAY010000603.1:0-13903 GCA_036939635.1 Cyclotella baltica
GTTAAAGTACGTTCCGTGGGCCCTATACGGGCGAGCGCTACAGCTACACTATTCAAAAATTTGAAACCGAAATCGCACCTGCCGAGTAACACGTCGACAATGCTGTACTTAAAGGCCGCCGCCTCTCTGTTTTAAACTCCCGCCATCATCCTTCACCAACCTTCTCCTCCTCCCTCCCTAAAACTGTAAACATTTCCGTAATGACTCTTTGTCCCCTCACCCTTTGTTTACACTCAATCTCATAGATCTTTTGCGCTTTTTCCAACAGCCTCAATTGCATTCGTTTTTCAGTTCTATCCCATTTTATGACATCGGCCTCTCGGAACTCTGCCAGGAATTGATGTCTCACGGCAAGAACTTCCAACTTATGTGTTTTGTACCAGCGTAGTTTATCATCCAGGAGCCTCAAGGACTTCGTCATTGCTGCATTCTTTGTTTTGTGGTAGCACTGGTTTCGGTAATCCCAAATTGGTTCACACCAGCCATCCCAGATAAGTGTCAGCATTTGCGCTGCGCATCCAGTTGGATCTCGGGCCTCATATGCTTTCATTGCATTAGCCCATTCGCGAGATATCCATCCTATTGCCATATTCGCAAAGCCTATCCGTTGCTGGCTATCCCATGCTGTTCGGAGTGATTGGGACATTGACGGAGCACTAACTTCCTCATCATTATGTATTCGTCGTAGAATCATCACCATGACCGAGTATACTGCCGGAGGTATTTTCAGTCGTGCAGCTGCAGAGGTTATTTCCCGCAAGCACTTCTCCCTTACCGCCACAATCCCCTCACTTTTACAACTTAGTAAGTGTATGAACGTCTCGTCCGGATCACCACAGCACGGACACAAGTCAGTTTCTGCCCCGTGGTGCCTCCAATTGTGACCAACTGGTAGCCAGCCAAAGAGCAACTTGCTTGTTCGTGCACGTTGACTCCATTTGTGGACACTCCTGACAGCACCTATCGCCTCATAGTCCAGTTCTTCCGTCACTGCTAATGTTATTCCTAGCCGTTGGGCAGTATATTTTCGTAGTGAACCATGAACGAAGGACTCTTGAATCACAGCATCAGGTTTTGAGGTTATCCACCGACAACCAATGCGCAACATACATCTCGAACCAGGAAGTGGTGAGAAAGGCACTGGATTTTCGTCCAAGAGGGCTTGTCTCCCTGCACTTCTGTCACACTCCACATTTGCTCTTTCCACTTGTGTCATCTCTGACCATTTCTTCCTGCGTTCTGCATGGCCTTTCACATGTATGAACTCAAATTCTGCTGTAGATTTCTCAATCATCTGTTTTATTGCAAGCACTATATCCATGTCAGGCTTCATCATCTGACCTGGTTTCGTAACTTCCGCAATTATCGCATCAAGAGCAGACTTGCAATCGCAGTAACAACGAACCTTCATCACATTGTGGAACTTTTCAAGTATATCTCTGATGGCTCTGTATAGCCCCATCAGTTCCTCCCTGTAAGAGTAACTGCCTGGATACACGTGCAAAAGTACCTGCGCCCCATATACTACAGCACCGGTGATGAGTACCCTCCATGCTGCTGCACCACGGGCCTTTTCAACAAATACTGCCGCATCGCTGACCAGCGATATCTGCTCTGGTATTGTCGTCACCCTAAGTGGAGTTGTTACTTGGACTCTTGGGGTTACTGTTTTCTCCCGCACCATTTTCCGTGCCTTTCTTGTCCATAATACTCCAGGTCCCACCACATTAGGCATAATGGGATTCGACTTCAATGGTGGCCTCTCCACTATCTCGTCCTGTACCTCAAAAAAACCTTTCTGGTGGTCCCGCTCCTTGCATGGGTGCAATCCCAGTTCATCTCTGTAGTATATCCGGCTTTTTGACCTGTAGGCATCAAATTGGATGTGTCGGCGTACTGGATACCATGGGCCTAGTGGTTGATCGAGGACGTAATCATTACTCCGTGTGTAAGGGCTCGCCGAAGAGCAATAAACCGCCCTAAGACACTTCCGAAACGCTGCTCGATGTCTATCCGTAGGCTCAATTGTGTTCGGCCATATCGCGTCTCCCTCTGGTTCAGCACGCCACTCGCTGTCATTCCGTATTCTTTCAAAAGGAATTGTCTTGCCATTTAGGTCTGCCAGTTCAGATATGCAGATAATCCGCATCCATATCCTTAGTTCATTTGCCAGGATCAGTGTCATCACTGTCAGGCTTGGGTCTTTCGCGAACTCTTCCATCATGCCTGAGTCATACTGGCGTTGTTTCTGTGGTCGCCAGCATCGCTCTATCCACATGCCTGCATCAATCACTCCGAGCATTGCTCGTAGGTTTGGAATCCATCCCCTACCAACGTACTTGATCGGCACGGTTGTATTTTCCAGCACTGGAGTGATAAAGCCCGAGGCTAACTGATATGCATTCAATGTTGTGATGATATCATCTGCTACAATGCCGTTCCAGCGTATTGTTCTAACCAGATAATTTGCTGCGCATTGGCATTGTAAAGAGTACATTTCTGTATTCAGGCCAAGACCTCCCATTCTAACTGGCCCCCACACTACCTCACGCTTCATCTTTCTGTGTATGTGAAGTAGTGGCAAAAACGTGCCATTTATGAGCACTGTCATCGGCCTGCATTCCTTGGGGGTGTATTGTGACAAATGTAATCCATATTTTGTTTGACTAAGTAGCCTGTGCTGTAGGAGCTGTAATGCCTCCTCATACCCCAAGCGTGCACTCTGCGATCCCAGGCATGTCTGCTGAATTTTTTTGAGCCGTTCTGCACCTTCAGTTATCTGGTTTGCATCTACTGCCATGTAATATCCCAGCCCTTTATTGGCTTGACTTGCCGTAAGGTTAGTTATGTGTGAGACCGCTCCCTTATTGTCTTTAAGGGTAAGGGTACCTTCCACTTCAGGTTTCACTTGTAGACGTACTCCGTCCGATTGCCACGCCAATGACTGAGTAGCACACTTGTGAAATGCTGTCGCCCCACCAGAGGTTTCATTCAGGTCAGTCAAAGATTGTGCCCCTTGACCTAGCTTGTAAAACACTTCCTCCTCTGCAAGTGTGCCCGTGTCCATCGACGCCGCCCAAGTATTAACATCATCTACGTATCCATCATTTCGTTTCCGAATAGATGGTCCTGTAAACGGTGACCTGAGGTTGATTCCCTCATATAATGTTGCATGGGCGTCCATTATAGTACTGCTCAGCAACGCGTACAGCGGGGCTACATCCCCTTTCCCTTGCAATTCACCAGCTATCTGGGGCTGGCCCTCAACATTTCCATATGTTGCCTCAGATACTCCATGCCCAGTTCAGACTGCTCTTCGCAATTTTGCAATTGTGGCGCCTCGTGCCTTCAGTACTGATACTTGCACTCCAAACTTTCCCGCCAGTATATTGCTCAACGAAGGAAACATTCTGTCAAAGCATGCAGTTAAGTCAGCGGCAAACATTGCAATTGTTACTCGCATATAGCGCCCATATTCAAAGGTCATCATATTCCGCATTGCCGGGTCCAAAGCCATCCGGTCGCGTCTACTTCCCCATTGCTCCTGGTTCAAGCCAGCCGATTCAGCATTCCACATCATTTTTCTAGCAAACAATATTTTAAGTGCTATATTGAAATCAGCTTCCAGTAACGCAATGATTCTCAACATATGAATTTTTCTATTCCCTTTCTTCTTCTCTAGCATCACATCAATACCCGACGTCCATCTCTCATTTACGAAACCAAACTCAAAAGGCATACTCATCATCAATGACATCCACCCGGAGAGCTCATCATCTCCTGCAAGGCATTTCCAAAGGGTATAGTGTAGCCCCGATGGGGAGGATGAGGTTCGCTCCGAGACCTTTTTGAAAGCAGCTTGGAAATCCTCTTTCGATATGCTGCCTGTTATTTTCAGCAAATCCTTCTCCCGCTCCGTCTGTTTGAGCGATATCACCCATGCCTTCACTATCTCATCTGCAGCTGTATCAATGTCTATTGTCCCATCCAGCACTTCCGAAAGTAAATCCGTTCCGTGGCCTTGTTGGATCCGCTGAATTAACTCAGAATGACATCTACCATCCTCTATTGATGCTTGTTGTAAGTGCCTTTCATTTCGTTCAAGGAGGCGGGTTTCTATCTCCTTCGTGTCTGTCACTGTTCGCCATACCTTCTGGGGGCGGTAGACAGCTTTGAGCTCCAAATACTCTCCCGTATCTTCCACCATTGCCTCCACTATATCGTCATGTGGGACTTTTAGGTGGTGATGTCTGTAGAATTTCACAGGATGTGTTGGTATCAGAGAAGGAGATGGGGACCATGCTGAATGCGCCTCGAACACTCCTCTATCATAACGGTAGATTTCCTTGTTGTGGTGTGAGTAATACCAGACACCTACTGGAATCTCTATCCAATCTAGACTTTGGTGTTGGCCCTTGACTATTGCTGTCAGCTTCCTATTTGTCTCCCGATCTCTCTCCTCCTTCAGCATTCGTTGCATGTGTTTCCGCCAGTCCGGCTCACCTGCTGCTCTTGCAACACTTTGTGCATTTCTTTCCAGCCATTCCTGTCTATACTGAGATGCTTTATATTGGACTTCTCTTAGCTCGTCTCTCGCCGCCCTCACTGTTCTGCGTACTTCTTGTGTTGGCATTGCCTGAATTTCATCAATCATGAGGTGTAACTTCTCAGCCATGGTAATGGATTTCTGCGACATTTCCCGATGTAGTAACTTAGACGAGAGTACTGACTTCCAAAAGTTCAGATTCATCCCTGCACGACCAAGCTCTGGGGAGCGGTTGTAGCCATACTTCCGCTTGATCTTCTTTCCCGCTACGTGCAGTATCTGATCCTGAATCTCTTTGTCTAATATGTTATATTCCCTGACTAGGTGCTCGGTCACTCCTTCAGCTTGGAATTTCTCATATAACCTATTGACTCTCTGCCTAAATTTTCGCTTCTCGGCCACTGCCTTGAATCCCTCTAGGAATATTTTACTCTTATCAGCCTGTGCCAGAATAAATTACCTCGTCGGGACTCGTACCGGTCTGTTAATAAGGCCTTGAAAGAGCTCCTTCTCATCTATGTCCGCATATATCATGACATGGTCCGACATTATCGCATGATGTAGACCTAGGGTACCAATTCTTTTCACAGCCGAAGCTAATGCCACATCAAAGAACATAAAGTCAATTCGCCGTCTCCCTCGCGAGTAAGTTGACTCGACTAGTCCTTTGTCACTGAACCGATCGTACAGCGGGTCCTTAAGATTAAGTTCATCTATGAATTGCTTCAGCTCCTTTCCTGTGCTTGGATCGCTCCAGTCCTCGTTGGCATCCATACATAATATAGGCCGGTACCCATTCTTGCGTTCCTCTTCAATCAGTTTTTTCAGGTCCTGAAGGAGCCTTGCCCTCGGATCAAGTTGTTTGCGGATCCTTGCTGGTAATCGCTGATCATTCTGCACGCACCTCTCAGCTACTGTTAACTCTTCCGTCAACATCATATCAACCTGCTGAGTAAAGGCTGTCGTTGGACCAGCGACTGTACCCTTCTTTTGGCATACTCTGTATGCTGTAATCATTAGGACCCCTTCATCTCGATTTCCTCGGAGCTTGGCCCATACGAATCTGCCCATCGGATCATGGTACTGTTGGACTTTTCTACCGAGGGTTTTCCCCGCTACTGCCATGAGTACCCCTCCCGGTTGATAGTCGGTCCTTGTGTTGTCTCTGATCCTCGGGGCTGATGCCTCTATTACCCTTGCTGCACCAAGGAGAGTATTCAACTGTGTCTGCAATACCTCTCGGGTTCTCCCCTGTTGGCTCAGTTTTGTTTCAGGCATAGCTAAGACATCGATGTCTAGCTCATGCATTGCCACCACCTCCGGTAGTACGTCTAGCACATGTGTCAGGCGTATACCATTCGGGTTTTGAAGGGCGATCCTGATATGACCTGAAGCTTTTTCTTCTAGTGGATCCCCTGATGCCTCTATTGATGGAAGTTTTGTCACCCAGCCTTCCTCCGACTCATAACACTCCGTCAGAGTTGACTGACGGACCCGTTTCCTCGTCGGTGCTGTAGTTGGTTCGGTTTCATTTCGAATTAGTGTGAGTTGATCGCCCACTGCCCGTACTTTTAGTTTCCTATTTTTTGTTGTTGCCTTGGGCATTACTTTATCTTATATACTCTCTCTCATCGATACCTCTCACCATCACATTGATCCTGGACTAGTATCGCCCACTTCACTTACTACCACCCCCAAAGCAGAGCCCTGCACCTATGCCGACTTGAACCACTCCGTCAATTTCCTCTCTGCCGACCTTGACCGAGAATTCGACCTTGCTTCACCACGGTCTGAAGCATTAGTTTCTGGCCTACCCCTTCGAGTCTCTCCCTTATGAAGTTCATGGTCAAATTCCAGCCTCATTGGGGGTGACTCGAATTCTTGGGTGATCCGCGAGGCCAATGCCGCCGTTCTTGATCTCGTAACTCTCATATCGATATTGGATCGTGCTGATGCTGTCCCAGGGACTGTCGGTGTGTCATCATCTGATTCACTCTCAGTCTGATCCTGTTCCGCTGCCCAATTATCATTTGGTGCACGCTCATCGAATGTAAGGTTTGACATCTCTGGCTGATGTACCTCAGTTTCAAATAGCAGTCCAACTCCAGCTTCTTCGCCGTCCGCCACTGCCGCCTCATATTGGGCTAGTTCTGCACCTGTCATCTTCGAATCAATTTCTGGTGCCGGGGTAGCTTTCCCCTCATTCACTAGTTCGCCCACTGCTACTGGCATATCAGGATCTAATGACTCTTCTTCATTTCCCTCCTGTTGATTGCCACGGTCTGATCCAGAGGCCCCAGCTTGGTACTGGTCGAATGCTTCTTCATCTGGTGGATGTATGCCCACACTGTTATGGTCTGCTATTCCCGCCGGTGGGGTCATGAATACCTGGTCTTCCGGAGGAGTTGGCGGATCATTCTGTCGATGCACTTGTTCCTCGTGGAGCGTAGGCATATGCTGCTGTTGGTTCTCCTCCCCCTGTAGTTCGAATCCCACTCTATCTCGCAACTGGTTTACCAACTGTCTGAATTCCTGCACCCCTCGATGGATCTCTCCCATTTCGTCTGCTGGGGTGTGAAGCTCAGAGGCCACTGCTGTTGCCACTTGCGTTGCTAGCCTCTCGGCAAACGTTTCGCCATGGTCCTTGATCCATGCACTGTTTACTGAGCGTGTAGTTGATTCCAACTCCTGGGCGATTTTAGGAAGATATTTCTGTACCAGCAGTTTCTCTATTCCCTCAGCTTGACGTACAATCTGGTCTTCAACCTTATGCTTTTCCATAAGCTCATTCAGCACATCTTTCAGATCTGACTTGATTTGTCCCCCACTCAATTGAGCACTATTCGAAGAAGTTTCACTCATTTTCTCCTGGAGGGAACTTGACGTACTGCGCAGGTCGCTTACCTCCGTGCTAACTTCTGTCAATGACACGCTGAAAGACTCCATCTTGGACTCAAGCTTTCCTACTGATGACGTTAGTGAAGCCAGAGTTTTATTTACTTGTGTCAGCTGCTCCACATATCGTTCCATCAAGATAAGTGGTTCGGGCGGGCTCTTGCGCCTAACGGGTTCCGGTGCTTCCTCTGACACCAAAGACTGGATATCATCCTCCATCGCAGCGGGCGGTTGCAGTCTATTGTTCGGGTTCGTGGCTTCTAACGGCTGCTGCTGTGTCTCTGTAGGGAAAATCTCCACTTCCATTCCAGTCGCCGCTGCTGTCCCCACTGCTGCCGTCAATATTCGAATGATATCTTCTTTCAAAGCCGCTGCTTCAGTCCGCTTGTCAGCTCCATAGACTAATGAGAGAGAATTACAGGTGTTGCCTTTGATCAGCTGGGTAAGAATTTGTTCCCCATCGGTATTCTCTCCTTCACTTGTCCCCAAGTTGAGCAATAGTTCCTTCACTGACCATTTAGCCTGCTCTGCTGGTATCACACCCCCGCACATTGCCTCTGTTACTTTTGCCATTTCTGGTTGGAACCACTGAGGTACTTTATCTACTCGTAGGATGTTTCGCCCTTCCATCATCTTAGCATGTGCTTGTATCAGGTCATTATAAAAGGGAGACATCTCCTCCTCCTGCACAATTGGGTACAGCTTCTTACCGGCAAATTTATTTGGACTGTTTTCCTCCAAGATTTTCTTGAGATGAGGGATAGCTTCAGGATCTGCCCTTATCTTTGCCATTCTAACAGACTCGTCTGTTGCAAAGTTCTGGTCCCAGTCTATATCAAAGGTACCTTCTTTGACCAGTGATCTCCTAAGTGACATGATCGCCACCTTAAGCTCCTCAATTGAATCTTCCAGCGTAAGCAGCGGTATCCAAGCCACTTTCTCAAAGTATAACGGGATGGACACCACTATTCTCACATTCCTCCCTGCTCCATCAAATATCTCCTTGTAGTTTTGCCTCAGAGGACTCTGATTCACCTCAATAGCCATAAACTCCATGAAGTCAAAGCTCGTTCGCACACGGAGGCGGAGGGTCTGCTTCCTGCTTTCAGCAATCTTGGCCTCGCTTAAGTCCTTTTCTACAATCCACTTGTCTACCACTGATCCATTTTGCTCTGGTTCGAGGTCACCAAAGAATGAATCAACGTGCTCAATGAATGTAACTGGATCCGTCTGACTTGATAATTCAATTTGGAGTATGGCCTCAGTGGTCAAGCTTGGTAGCTCCTTCACCGGATCCTGCTGTCTATTCTCCTCTGTTTCTCGCTGGGGTTGAGCTTCCTTAGGTACGCAGAGTACCAGATGCATCTCCTCAATCTCCTTCTGCAGCTGAAGTGGGGCTTGGCACAATTGCATCAGTTCATCCACTGTCTTCGACCGTAGCATAAGTGATATTACTGGGACCGCATCTGGATAATGGCGCTCCAGCCAGGGAGTTAGTATTTTCGTCCACAGTATCTCCATGGTCTCTGCTTGTCGAACACCTGAATAGGCAAAGTCAACTGAATCCATTGGGTATTGCATTTCCTCTGCGGGCGCCACCGCCTGTGGAACCTCGCCATATACATAATCAAACTCATTAAAGCTCTCCAGGCTGCTACTTTCCATTAGCCGGGCTCGAGCTATAATGACTTCACATTGGCGAGTTGCCGACCTTTGCAGGAGAGAGTGCATTGGGTCCAGAGGGTCCAAATCCTCATACAGTTGATCAGTTTGTGGAGGAGTCTCGGCCTGATATTCTCCTCCAACTTGGTCCATCTCTTGAGGTTCATTAGGAATCTGGCCCTCGAATGCTGGATCGTATGGGATGCCCTCTAATCTTGCGTTCTCCTCCTCATTTACCTGCTCTTGAATGGGCCCAAGGTCGAAAAGTTGTGGAGAGTAAGGTGTCAGTCCCTGTAGTCCAGACTCAGTAAGAACCCAGACTGCCAGTCTCCCTTTTTGTGTAACTAGTTTGACATGTTCTCTTGGAGGGATATTTGCATTTCTCATCTGAATCATTATCCGTTGATGATCTTCAGGATAAAACCTGCACAGTACCATCTCAAGGGCTTCGAAAATACCCTCAACCGCTGGGGTTCTGCTCATCAGTGTTTGTACTCGCCTTGAACCGAGCAGTCCTCGTAATTCTAGTGGGGACGTATTCATTAGGTTAAGCGAAATTGGCGCTGCAGTTTGGAGTCTGCGGTACAGTGGTCGAGCCTTGTGTTCTTGAGTTATTGCTCCCAGCAACTCTTGGCGTTGGCATGTTAGTAGGTTCCCATACTGGCGCAACACCGTGCAATCTCTCTCAACCTCTGCCGCTTCAGCAATTCGATGCACCGCTAAGCTAATGGTTGTATTCCAGTACTCGGCTCCAGATAGCTCTTCCAACTGTCTATGCAAGAAATTTTCCGGATCAGTCAATGCTGCCCTCACAATTCTCCTTGCAGTCTCACTCATTCCTTCTACACTGCATAGTTGGTGTTCCTCCTCGGCTGCATTACTGCCTCTCTGCGGTTCAGCTACATTTGTTTCGTCTTCGAAATTTTCTAGTGGTGGGATATCATCGTCACTGTCCGTTTCTTGCTGTCCGCTGTTGTACTGGTTTCCCCTTGCGGTATGGTTTGCCCGCATTGCACGGTCTCTAGCCTCCTGAAGTGCCGGTGCCGCTGCCACTGGGGTCACCATGCTGAATCTGCCCATGTCCTGCCTAATTACCTCACCTCTCCCTGGCCTCGGGCCCCTCTGCATATTTCCACGGGCTCTGTTCAAATAGGGTGATGGAGATATCACAGGTCGAAGTAGCTGCCTCTGCCTGTTCATTTCCTGCTGGGTAATTTCGACCTGCATTTGATCAGGGGATGTTGCTGCTCCTTGTTGTTGACCCCCCACCATCTCGTGTTCATTTGGTGTGAGTACTAGTGCTGTTCTGCTGTTGTTTCTCTGGTTGTTTTCATAGGGATTCGGGGTCGACGGGCGTCTCAAGATTGACCTGGGGTATGTTCGAGTTTGGGCATCTCTTCCATTATTGTTTTCTCTCCCAGCTGACCTATGTGGCTGTTCATCCCTTAGAGTCGATCTTGGGATTTCATCTTGATTATGATTCTCCCTTCGAGTTGGTGGCTGATCTATACTTTCCGCTGCAGGATGCCACACACTCGTTGCCTCTTGTATCCCCTCTGCTGTCGGGAGATTATTCGGGTCTTGTTGCAACGTTCCATCGAAGCCGGAGGGTGGGATCTGGCCTCTACTCTGATAGTGGACATCCCTTTCATCATTACCCCCCCTTCTTTGTTCGACTACTTCCACTGCTTGGGTCCTTTCCCCCCTGCGTCTCTCCCGACGCCTTGCATTTCTCTCAGCCGTTCTCTCCCTTTGTTTAGCAATCCTACGCAACTCAGCCTGAGTTAACACCATTCCCCCAGCTTCAGTCTCATTCCCTTCAATGCCACTTGAACCACTTTGTCGGCCCGTGGCCGCTGCTTGGCTCCCGCTGTTGTTCTGCCTGCGTGACATCGAGATTTGCTCTAGATCCTCTTGCAGGTGTATCCTGTTCGGCAGCCAGCGCTGCTCCTCCTGCGCCGAGAAGATGATGTCCCCGCTTAGATTCCTGCCTTTTCCTACTTCTAGTCCTTCAGTGTCCAGTATCCTAAGGCCCACCGCACAATAGTTATATTAAGCGCAGGGCTCGTTCTCTAGGCAGTTAGTAAGTCTTCGTGTTCGTCTTTAGTCTCTCAATTTACGTGCTCTTGGCGATTCACCCCGACAATTTCCGGCGGAAATCATCATGGTTGGGGTGGTTTTGACGATCGAGTCGTACATAGGAATTAGTACATTTCTACGGCTTGTAGTAACTAGTAATTCACGCACTTCGGGCTCGTTCGAGATGAAAAAAGTGATAATTTCAAATCATATTCTGACATCTGACATCACATTTATTTAATTTAATACACTTGTCAATCTCAGTCAATTCCCATCGAGGAGAATTTGCTTAGGTCAGCTTCCATGTCGATGTGTCAGCTGCATTTGCTTGTGGGTATCAATCAGGACCTGATCAAAACCTGAGTACTTCTGGAGGGCGCCGTTGGAGATTGTACAACATTTATCAGTGGTGGAGAGAAATGCTGGGTAAAGGAGAATGACGTTATTTGGATGGTTGGGGATAGAAACTGTCATGACGCCAACTCCTTCAAAATGACCTTGGGCTGAGGTGCCTAACTCGACACCAATCCTCTTCCGTATCAAGCGAGAGAAGAATCTTGAATGATTGCCAACAAACATATTTGCGCCACTATCCACACAAAACAATACATCTTTTGTCTTGTGCGACAATCCGTGAATAGGGCTTAGCAGTTTACTTGTTCATTATAGACATCATAATCAGCAACTTGCAGTATATCTGTTATGTTCATTGAATCCTCCTCATTTATTAGGAACATTCAGGACTGCCAGTTTTGAATCTACCCACAGTTCTCCTTTCTCCAATGCTTTGTTTAAACCAGGATTTAAATTGTCCAGCGCTGACTCCATGTCTTAGAATGATTCCATGCTCATACTTGATGTTGTACAGATTGATAGTCTTGACATTCAGTGATTATTGTTTGATTTTGCAGTGAAATACTGCTGCAGGTGGAGTTTTTGATGTTGATGGGTTCTTGGGTTTGTCTCAGAGTCTAGTGTTGACTTGTGCCACTCTTTTTCTCAAGGCTCCATATTGAAACTCTGGCTATCGTGCCCAACAACCATCCACATCATGAATCCCCATGCATGCATCACACTATTTCTTATTATGATGTCAAAGAGCTGCATAAAAGAGGTTGTCTTAGATTTGTTGGCTTATCTCATTGTTGTCCTCCACTGCTAGCTTGGTCTATGTTGGCTTAATGATCTCATCAATGGGTGAACTGATGTCATCTGAAACATCCTCCACCATAGCATCATCTGATTCATTCACTAATTCTTTGCTCCCATGGCTGCATGCGTTGGTTTACTGAATTTTAACTTCTTCTTGTGCCTTGCATATACCTCACGGTATTGGTACGGGGCATCTGGTGTTGGTGCACTGATTGAGTCAATTGACTTGATGGTTGTAGATCTTCGCCCTTGAATCAAACATTCACTAATGCTGTCTACTGTCTTGACTGTGATTTCTTCCCTTCTGGATGTTTGGAGCAGAGAGTGTTGAATTCATGCCTTTGCTTGGTTATGAGTGGTAAAAGCTTAGTCACAAAAATTTGGTCAAACAGCTGCTTGAGCTAGGCATCCGGACAGATGGATGCCTTTGATGACACCAATTGCAATTGGGTGTCCTGCACGTCTACTAGAAAGTCCGACAACTGTAAATTATCCTCTGCTGTTGTAGTCTCAATCAACTTATGTGCATAGAAATCAAGTGTATCAAGATATGGGAGTCTCTTAGTGAGCAAATGATACCACATTTCAAAGTCATCTTTTTCCAGCCTGGAACACCCGTGATTGTTGTCTTGCTTGGGTGCATTTTTGGTGAATTCAGGCATGATCATTACATTTTTGAGAGTGTTGGCAAGTGTACAATAAAACTACTGCTCTTATTCTGTATGGACACTATTGAGGGGGGAAATGATAGATTTGATGCTCTTGGTGAAGAATAGTTCTTTGAGTGCAGAGATAGAAAGAGTGCCGGTTTTGCTACCTCTGAGGACACTCAAGACAATTGTTTTGTGTGTATGTTGAAGAGATGCTAGTTAGTCGTCTTTGAGGGCTAGGGATTCAATAGAGAAGAATTAAAGTTGTCAAGCTTGAACTTTGCTTGATCCGTCGAGTCATGGAACTTCTTAACAAGTCTGACAATTGTACCCTTCATCACACTTATGTGCAATTGAGCAGCTACAGGCAGCATCTTGGTGGTTGCATCAATTATATTGCTGTTGGAGATTTTTGGACATTTGGAAGTCTGTCTGTGGGGATAAAGAGATCTTTATGATGCACAATTTCACTCTCATCATGTCCAAAACTAACACAATACACTGGCATCTTCCGGCTTGCTTTGGGTTTTATTAGAGGTGTGTCCCGTTCCCGTCCCACTGAATTTTCTGGGAACGGGATTGACCCGGGATTGGACCCCACGGGACGGAACAATCCGGGACGGGATTCCGGGACGGGATTACTCCGGGATATAGTGCGGGATCTGCCGAGATCTGCCGGAATTCAGTGCTTTTAATGCCTTGTTACATGAAAAATGGTGCATTCAAAGTCAAACGTACTGTAGGGGCGAATAGGTGGTTGAAAGAAAATGACTACATTGAAAGAGAAGGGTTCCAGTAACAAACAACAATCAACTTGTGGGCTGTATCATGACCGTACCAGCATCGAAACATGTCATCGAAGGCGGCGATCACTGTTTCAAGGGCTGTACTACTATACGAACATGTGCCTATGTAAGAT
>JALLAY010000604.1:0-13960 GCA_036939635.1 Cyclotella baltica
ACTTTCTCCTCATCATCACCGATGCAGCTTTGGAAACTTTATTCTTTTCATCCAGACTTTTTCCTCATCATCACTGCTGTGCAGCTTTGGAGACTTTCTTCTCATCATACTTTATCCTCCTTGTCACTGCTGCAGCTTTAGAAACTTTCTCCCCATCAAGACTTTCTTGTCCTCATGACTGCTGCTTAACAAGCTGGAGTATGCATTGCCTACCTTACATAAGGAATGGTAATGCTACACTGAAGGTAGCATTCCATCAATTTTGGACGAACAAGTTGTCAAAAATGTGAATGAGTTGGACCCGTCATTGGCAACAGCAACCTTTTGCCATGTACTTCACCAGTTTAATGACAACGTATGGCCAATCCGACCCCATTGCTAATTAAGAGATGATGGTAGAAATAAAAAACATGGGACCCCGTGACACAAACCATCGCAAACTTGATTTGTCAACTTCATCATGACATCTGATACTTCACTTACCTCGGACAGATAATGACGGACACTCAAGATCTGCAAATTACGGAATGCGATATCCAATCTCCACATTGGGACAGATGTCCAAAAAGGGCAATGGACTGATCTTTGGTGACACTCAAACAATATGCTGTTAGCTCAAGCAAAATAACTGGGTGTTTCTGGATTTCTAAGAAATAACCCTGAGCAACTATGTGCAAGTTGAATGCAAGCCAAATAAGCTATGTAGTGCAACATCAAAAACAAGTTTATAAATAATTTATAGTAAAATAAACACTGTAAATACCGAGACTACCAAATTTGACCTGCACTACATTTTTTTGGACCTGCTTACAGACACCCATCATGAATATCTACTTGACGAGATATCCCTGAGTAGCACACACTAATCTCCATACATTTCCAAGGGGGTGGCCATCAAAAGCACATCATTTTAAGCAGTATTTTTTGGTCTTTTTTGGTTCCCTGTTGATTGAACTCTCCTTCTTCGAAGTTCGAGGTAATCTCTGCCCGCTAGCTCGAGGTAGCTCGAGGTACAACGTACAACAGCGTCAGCGTACAAAACATAAAACCTACAACGACCGACAACGACAACAGTCAACTAAAACTGAATACTTAATCTCTGAATCTGAATATCATGCCGCGTCTTATTCTCCTCGTTTTGTCTCTGGTGTCGGCTACTTGCCTCGCTTTCGTTCCGACGACACAACAACATCTTGCAATTGCAAAAACTTACCCCCTATTCAATACCAACGAAGTTGACGAAGCACCATCCGAAACAAAACTTTCCCTCGAAGACAAAATGAAATCATGGGAGGCAACCGAAGAGGAAGTAAAGGCGGCATCTTTAGGTGGCGTGGTTCCAAAAGGCAGTGGTGGGGACAGGTCAGATGCATTTGATGTGGGCTTGTACATACTCTTTCCTATAATGGTTATTGGATTGGGGTTGTTTGCATTCTTTCCAATTTTGGTGCAGAATATTGATGTTACGAGCGTTGGGCCTCCACCGACTAGTTAATTCAAAGGTTTCCAAATCGATATATTTCAAGGAGTTAGCGACAGAAATGAGCCCCCAACTGCAACAATATCTGATAGAAATAAGCAATCAGCATCTATCAAAACTTAACAGTAGCAGCAGCTCACAATGTGCAAGTCTATCCGTGGTGAAGTGAATTAAAAAACAAGAATATGTCTAAAACTGAGATTATTAGACTAATGTTACACTCTGAAGCATTTGTTACATTGAAGGTGAAACGCAGTGGTATAAATAATCGAACATTAATACGTTCCACTTGTTACTATCACCAAATTAACAAATCACTCACACCAAGATACATCTTTTCAGCAATATATTTCACCCCGATACCAAATACAATCTTAATTCTCATTGCTGAGCTTCAACTTCCAAAGGCTGACTGGCACCCTGCGGCACTCCCACCTCAACTGGCTCTCCCTTCACAACATTCTCTGTTACAACTACTGTCCCATCCGGATTTGTTGTCTTCGTATAAGTCACATCCTGTGTTTGCGTCATGATAGGTTCACGTTTTGGGGGTTCAACCACAAACGCTGCAACAGCTGCCAGGGACCAGAGAACAGTTGCTGCAATAGAACATTTTCCGCCAGATGCCATGGTGCAAGAGTCATCAAATGTCAGAGTCGATGATTGCTCCAACGATTGAGTCAAAATGCTGTTGTTACAGGCTTCGCTGTTCAAAAATAGAAATGTTAACCCTTGAAACTAGAATTGTAAACAAGTTTTTCATGTCAGATGCAGTATTTAATAGCTCAGTGGAAATCCAATTTGAACTCACCAAACAGCATAATATCATGAGCATTCCCCCGAGTTGATACATAGGTTTATTTGGCTGTCAAAAGGAAAGGAATGTAGAAAAGAGAAATGCCAAGATTTCTGCATGAGCACTAATAGGTGCTTCAATGATCATCATAAGTAGGAGCTCTCACATAGATGCATTGGGCCAATAACCCCCAAAATGCGACAACTCCACCAATAATCAAGGCCATTGCAGAAAATGCCTTTGCACTCTTCCAACTAGAATCAAAAAATGTCCCCTCAGGGTACTGCATACATGTTTCCAAAATAATAGTACCCTGTACAGTACTATTTACTACTTGATAACCCTGGTAATACCTTTGAAAGGAGATCGAAGTGATCTAAATGTCACTTATCATTATTGAAACTAATTTGGCATACTGAAATACATGCTTACCAAATGCCCGAGTATACTCCCACAGGCTGTTCGGTGTTGGCGTTTGTGGCCATGTGAGAGATGAATGTGCAGTATACACCGGCTAGCATGGAGAAGAGGAAGGCCAGTCCTGCTAGGATGCCGGGGGCCATGAAGGCAAATGATTTGTTTCTGTGTTGGGTAAATGAACAAGGCGATGTGACCATGCTTAATACTGCATCTATTGAGATAAAATCATCTTAATCGGTCAATGGGTATGGACTGCAACACATCCAGGAATATTACCCATGGGACAAGAACTGCCAGCTGCCGCCGCAGATGTAATATGCAAAATCGACGATTTCATCGGTCAGTGACTTACGCTCGAGCCATCACTGATTTCGCTTAGTTCCGCCTGTAAATACCTTACGAATAAAGCCAAATGAAGCACGAAATTTCCGAATGGTTGTTTGCAGCTGCTGTGATGATGTTGACTAGCTAGAGAGCTCTAGAGAGGTTACAAGAATGATCAAATGATAGGATGAGTCCGTCATCCCCGAACAGATCGCGTTACACCAAGCACGGTACAACAGTTCTCATCCAATCACACAAAAAGGTAAATATGTATCTAAGTATGAGTTCCTATGTAAAATTAAAAATTGTTAACGAATCCCATCGGTATCTGACATAAAAAGATTTTCAAAGGTTTTATGGAATGTGATTGATCACCACTGGTGGGTGGCAATCAACCTCCATCGATCAACCAACAATCATCAACATCAATCATCCATAACATCTACCTACGCTGCGTGAACCTGCGTGATGGGACAAGCACCAACGTGTGTCGCGATGCAACTTTCTACCAATGAAATATGTTGTCTTCATGCCGATGTATTTTCAGGGTACCTCTGGATTTCTTTCTAGTCCATTGCAGTTCAGATCATACTTCGAAACGTCGCACAGATTCGTTGGTATTTATGCCACAAGTGAAATGCCAAAACCATTGATAGTTGTAGGCAGCACATATGAAGCACTTGGAGCAGCTATGGCTATTTGTGCACGAGATGTTATGTTGAATCCATCGGAAGAGAGATTGTCCCCAGTTCCACCACAACAACGTGTTGCATTCTTCAACGATGAGAATTTGAATGAAAATTATTGCAGTCAGCAGAGAATATCAAGTGAAACTATTGCATCGTTGCAGAATGCACTTTCCGTCATGGGGCCATCTCTTGGTACCTATGAGCAAGTACTAGAAAATTCTTCTCATCTGTTTTCAGATTTCAGCAAGCAGAATCAACTCATGTTTTACACAACTGTTGGCTTTGGAACAGAAGAATGTTCAAAAGATTTGCAAGAGCTTTCCTCTGTAAGTAACGAATTCTCTTTCACTGGATTAAATCTGAATACGAATGTTATTTTTAGAGTAGACAACAAAGGGTTTATTTTATCAAGAGAGCAAGCTGAACATTATGGCAATCAACTGCAAAGCTTCTTTGAAGGAAAACAGCAATCATCTGCAGCCATCACAATGGACATCCGAACCCATTTGGCAATGCTCCAAGCCAATTCGTTGCCAAGATGCAGAGGGGCCCTTGGTAATTATGATATTTGGGCATTAAAAGATAGAATTCAAGATGGCATGGCTGTTGATAACGGGGATGGGCTATTACTTGAGTATAGGTATAATTACAATGATCCTTTCGGTGGCAGTGATCCATTAATGTGTCCTTCAATTGGTTACATGATAAATTCACCTTCTGTTTACAGCCCGAGTAAAGAAGCAAATGATGCATTTGCAGCTGCCTATTCGGTCATGGTTGGATTAGGGTTGGGACATCTATCCAGTGCATGCATAGCTTTGAGTGTTAGGTCATTGTTTGGAATTCATGACAGGCCGCCAGTGTATTGTTGGAAAAATATTGATTGGATTGTTGAGCAAAGTAGTAAAGCTGAGCAAGCAATAAGAATAGAGGATGGAATAGCAAGAAGGATGTATAAGGAATTTGGCTATAAATGAAATACTGTCAAAACTGAATATGCTTTTTTAATTCCTAAAAAATAAAGATTTTTACATCAAGTCTTATCTGAAAGAGGAAATTTGCTAATAACAATGTCATTTTCTAGCTGTTTCTTTTACTTTGTGTTTCTGCCAATATGGTATAGGTGATTGATCAATTGATTTTATATTAAAATGAATGTTGTTTGCTTCGCTGACTCGCCTTACATAGAACTGTTTGTTTCAACTCCCTTTTTGTGAAAGATTACATCATCAAACAGATGTTGAATCAGACATTGGATATCATGAGAACATCACTCCAAATGAGTTACAATCAGTAACAAAGCAAACAAATGTTATGCAAACCTAATGTCCAAGAATGAATAGAAGCCAGTTGATACAAAGAAAAACTTTTGGCTCTTGTTACTCTCACTGAAAAGAATAACAAGAAGCAACACTGACAGCAACCAAACCAGACAAACAATGGGTACTATCCCTTATCAAAAGACGCAAATGATCAAATGGTCAAATGGTCATTACTAATGTCACAATGTCCCGTTAGACTCAGAGGAAGTCACCGTGACCAGTAAAGCCTACTTCAAATTTAAACATATTTGCATTGTTTTATTTTACTGTTCACCACATAGTTATCCAAGACTTATGGTTTTGCGCTGTTTAACAGTTGTCAACGATTCTTTTGATATTTTACTCCACTTAAAAACCTTTGTATTCTCTAAGAGTTTGCTTTTCCTGTGCCTCTTCTGAAATTGACTTATTCAACCTCACTCACAATTACATATGAGGTCAGAGAATATATGGTCAACTCCCACAAATGTGTATTGAGTTGCTTAGTTGGATTCTGAAATAATGGCACTTCAGAAGACTGGAGGCTAGAGAATGTATCTGGTATTTTTAATTTACTTTGATGCCTTAATTGTAAGTGTTTCATAGTTTCGGTGTTCGGTACAGTCCGTAAGTTAATTGATGATTGGTATTTTCTTATCACAAGGAAGCTTGTTTGATTCGCTTCTTCGACAAAAACAATACAATATCTCCTAGAGTCATATTGATGTAGATGGTAGATGGGACAAATATCAAAGAAACCCATCAAACAACCCCTGGGAGACGACAAGAACACCGAGGAATGTGCATCATTGCTCTCAGTAAACAGACTCCTACTGGCAGAGATCATGACTTTTGTATAAATCTCTTAGGAAGATCCGGTACTTACATTTTAGTCATGTTGCCCTAATCACGAAAACTAGGATTCATGATAAAAGGTATATACATGTAGCACAAATGATGAATTTTTCGGCTTACTTTGCATTTATATATTTTTGACCATGCATACTCCAAAACTAAAGGTTTGTGATAAGGTGAAATTGTGTCCTAGGAATTCAGACAGAATTGAACTGTAACAGTCAGGATCAATAGAGTGCATTATCTGAAGGAGACATTTTCTTTGTTAAATCACAGTGACTCACCAAAAGTAATCGCTATCATGACACAATGGTTCCTTGTTCTTTCATCATTGTTACATCATCTCCAGAAGTTTGTGGGTGATCAACATATATATATCCAGCAAATAATTTGATGGTTGCTTCCTAACCCTAACAATACTTTCAAGTGCACAGTCTAAGTGATTGTTGAGGCATTAGTGGACTAGACTTGTGGCAATCCATTTTCTTCTTTTTGACCTACTTCTCTCCCTGGGTTGAACTTGTTGTACTACTTTATATGTTCTTTAGGTGCTGACTTAAATGAGATTCGCTTATTTCTCCTTACCAAGAAAGGCAATTTTTAACGCAGCTGTAATTAATAACTTGGATAAGTGGAATACCTCTATTAAAAATATTCAACCTTCTGTTGCATTTATTAATCTATCATATCCAATTTATGAGAGGTTCCATTTCGTCGCATTTTGATGTTTCTTGAGTATTTTCTACTTTCCACACCCATGTCTTGCAATGCCTGATATTCATCAGCCTACTACTCATAAACAATTGTTTGAAAGATATTTGCTAGCATTGCAATTCTATTGAAGTTCCTGCTATTAAACAATGACCAGCACAGATGTGAGACATGTCTAATAAGCCAAAAGAATCTCTCACAGCGAAGATTATTAACCCTGTGAGATAAGAAATCTCAAAAAGGATTGGAAATGTAGTTTTGTACTCGTGGACGGAACAATAATTTATCAAGCCTTCATTCTTCCAACTCTGCTCGATTCCAATTGCATTAGCATGTCCATATACAAATACAATGGAGAACAACATTCCTTTCTTATCAAGTTTGCCAATTAATCTTGAATAGTCAAATGTGGAGAATAAAACATAATTTCTTGAATTGTTGAAAGCGGCAGAGTACTTTTTCAGCTAAGGATTGATAATTATCTCCGTTTGCAACTAAACGATCAAGACTGATGTTATTTTCACTCCGTAACAAACTTGTTATATTTTGTTGTACTGGAGAGCCCCCACTAGTGTTTCTCTCAGCACTTATGTGTTTATCTGTGACTAGTACCTGTGGTCATAAGTCCATATTAAATAATAAAACGCACAGTGCCAAACACTGGCAAACTCACTAGACTCCATACATTCCCTAAACAGCCTTAGTAAACATTATGAATTTGGTAGGTTTGCAAATACTTCAAAGTTTGAGGTCTCATAAATTGGTAAGTATTGGAAACTATGGAAATTCGGAAGAGATAGAGTGCATTTCATACTCAGCATTTCATGGAAAATGATTCCAGCCAAGAAGAGGGCAACCTTAAAAATTGTCAGTCCTAATTAACATGGGAGAAGTTTCATAGCAGCTGTGGAGGGAAGCGGAGCCATTTAGAACATTAAAGGTCTAACAATTTACATGCATTCCACAAAGACATTTTTACATAGCATGATTTTTATTATGGCATTTTTGTCTCTGGTGGTTATTACTCTTGGTTATTATTGGTCAGTTTTTACCATTACAAGCTCATTTAAATCTTTAGAATTTGTTGTTTAACCAATCATGACAAGGAAGTAAATCTATAATACCAATGAAAAGATGCAATATCAATATCAGCTGTTTTTCAATATAACTATTTTTCCAACACTGTATAGTATTCATACAAAAAAAACAAAGTGCTACTTTTGAGTCCTTCGTTGAAGTCAAAATATAACAGAACCCATGACTTACCTGTTGATGTGTTCTCGGTCATGGGACATGTGGGAACTGATGTTGACCAGCATGCGAATGTTGTTGTTGGAAAACTGTGTGAGTTGGAAAACAGCAAAAGCTTTAAGGCCTTTGTCAAAATTTTAACTCGCCTATTACCTGATTGAAGTGGAGAGACAGGGGCTCATTGGAGTTGAAGGAATAGAAGGCTACATACTCCAGATTAAGTAAACCAAAATTTTAAGTTTTCAAGAATGCTGCCTATGAGACAAGAGGCTTAGTGGAATCAACTAAACTTTCAATTAAGAGAATTTAGTAGAGAAAGGGAATATCAATAATAGCAGTAACATTTAAAGTATTCAAGATGAAGGGCATTGCTCAGTTTTCCTTCCCTTTCTACTTTGACCACAGGAAATATTCAACACCCCATCCACATACTAACAAAACAAAGCAGACAATTCAAATTATGTACTGAATACGAAACTACAAAAAATGTCATTCTCATGCTGCTTCAGTCTCCAATGTTTGTCCATCGTCATTTTCTTCCAGATCAGCACCCTCATCTTTATCAAATAGCTTGCTGTCGGGGTCAACTACCTTCTCGTCGGCCGGTGCTTTCTCCTTCACCGCATCAACTGCCCCAAGCTGAGGAACATTAATTTTCAATGCTGGGATGCTTGCCACAAACCAAAGTACAGTGGCAGCAATAGCAGATTTTGCACCAACAGACATAGTACATGTTTCTTCGGGCTCGACACCAATCAAGAGTATATCCTTCTGAACGTCTTCACATGCATTGCTGGTCAAGAAGAGCAATGTCAAACCTTGGAACTGAGAAGAGAGATTGATAAACATAATAGCATGAGAACAACAAAGTTTATGCTCGGCGAGATGTGTCTTAGTTTCGATTTTAAAGACTTACCAGGCAGCAGAGCATGAATATCATCCCTGCCATGCGATACGCTGATTTGCTCGCAGGCACGCACATCGCAGACAATGCCCAAACTGTGGTGAATGCTCCAATAATAATAGTCATGGACGAAAATGCCATCGCACTTTTCCATTTCGCACCAGCATTCATCCCATCAGGGTACGAGCGGCAAGTCTCATATACAACTGTTCCTTCTCGGCTAGTGACCAAAGAAAATCCTTGATAGGTCCAAATACCATAGTTTAGATTGAATGTTTGATTATTGGCAGTCTTGAATGTATTGGTGAAGAACTTGCAGTACACGCCACTGAATATAGAAAAGAACCAGGCTACAGATGCCAAAGGTCCTGGAATCAATGATGTAGTAGATCTGTATCGCACATAATGTTTTGATTTGATGAGTACAGCATGTACCAGGAGCTTGGAAGCATTCAATGTACATCACAATTGAAAAGTTAATCCCGAACAAGCGCCCACAATTCGACGCAATCCCCAGAGGAAACTACACATCAATGAAAACAAACATTTCTAAGACTTACTGTTCCGTCATGGTACTTGATAATATTTATTTGCTTCAATTTCGTGATTTGTGAGTAAGTACTGGTAAACTGAAACAACAAGTCAAGAGCATGGGCAGTGCACTTGATTTGGGATCGATAGGGTTCTCAATCACCGAACTGAGAGCTTCCGATATAAAGCGCAGCCGGAGTTTCAGATCCACTCTCATAGAACAATTTAATGTTGATAGGGTTCTTGAGGTACGTGTTGAGCAGTCAGAGCAGTGCCCCGCTTTTCGAAACACTTGATAAAACTCGAGAGATGTCTATTACTCCCATCTCTTATGAGGTATACGATTTGGCTGGGAACAATGACAATAGACGATGGCAGACGATGGCGACGGGCAAGCGCGGGCGCCGAGTGCCCGGCGTGGATTTCCCCTCCGTGAGTGCGCAATCGGTCCGCCCGTCGGCCCGCCGCCCGCCGACACTTGGCCGCATTCGCACTATCACGCATCAGCATCTTCAACTATCTTCAAGCATAAAGCATAAACAACAAACAACAACAGAGATGAACCATGAGAGCCTACCAATGGTCATTCACACTGCTGTTACACCACACAAAAGCATTCATATCACCCAACCAACACCATGACGGCTCGACGGTGGACCTACATTCATCATTCACTGTACTCCACTCTTGTCCAACACACTTCGTCTCGCTGCCAACAGTCCAATCATCTAGAAAACAATTCATTTTGTTAAATCAACGAAGGCTGAAATCACTCCCTAAGCATGATGATTACAAGCAAACACTCCGTTTGTTGGGGGAATGCTACCCTCACCTCTCATATTCTTCAGAAATATTGCAATTGCATTACTCTGATAACTCTACGTGGACTTACGAAACATTAATAGACATTCTTCACAACAACGATTGTCAATACAGCTATACAGACGAAATGGTCATCATTGACGGAAGGTTCGTTACTATGGTGATGGATCGTATTAGAAGCACGCATCATGCCGTACCAATAGTTCTGCATTTGCTTAAATTCTGTGTTGATGGGGTGCTGCACAATCGTCAAATGCATGGCTTCGATGCAGGCACACACAGTTTTGATGCCACGACATTAGAAGCTCATAGCGATAACAACGAAATTCGTAAAATATTCAAAGCAACAATCTCCCATTTAGGCCGTGAATCTAATGGTCAAGAAACGATAGTCAGTCGACTCGTCCTTCATCTGCTTCGTGAATACATGCCATCAGTGGCACGAGTCCAACCCGAAAGCGAGATTTATCACGCCGTATTAAATGCCTTGGGAAGATGTAGTGATTGCAATGCACTTCTGAATGTTTTGGAGGGGATGGAGCAAGCTTTTGGCACCAAATTAGGTCAGGTCCAAAGTTCAAACAGCGGCAACTTGTCAACGCATCATGAGTATCTACCAGTGGACCAAATGTCTTATCAATCAGCCATATCATCTCTTTCCAAACATGGAAATGTCAACACCGCCTTAAACATACTGCATCGAATGAAATCTAAAGGATTTCAACCAGATGCAAATTGCTACAATGTGATTCTAATAGGCATAGCCAAAGAAGCCGGTAGAACAAACGGCATACACAATAGTCGCAAGGAGAATCAATGGCACAAAGTTTCACTGCAGATATTGCAAGAAATGGAGCAGCTTGGGCTACGTCCTACAGAGCAAGCTTATAATTCAGTAATTGCTACTTGTGGTAAAGAAGGGGCGTGGGTTGAAGCTGCTCGTGTTGAAAGGAAAGAGAAGAGTCTGGATTGGCAATCGGAATTTAATTCCACTTCTGATATCACGACCACACTTAGCAATGAAGGACATGACACGAGAAGCAAAGATGATGCTTCCCAAAATCATTTAGGTGCATATTTCAAAGAATTGGAATGCTACAAAAAGATTGGAAAAGGCAAAGACTCATGGTGGGAAATTGGTGTCTACGAACGAACTGATGCATCTTCTATTATCATTGGGATACAACCGCACAGAAATCCATTACGAAATGGCCTATCACTTGTCTTTTACGATGAAGAGAGTGGTATNATACAACCGCATAGGAATCCATTGCGAAATGGTCTATCACTTGTCTTTTATGATGAAGAGAGTGGTATGAAGTTGGGAAGATTGCTATTGAAGAATTCCAAAAACTCACACCATCAACACGGCGGCATTCAATTTTTTAGTTCCATTGTAGGGATGGAAGTCAGCAAAGCACTCAGAGGCCAAGGTCTATCAAAAATATTCGTGGCAATTTGGCTCAATATATGTCTTTCTACCAATATGTATCCACGTGCTGCCTTGATGAACAAACCACTTATCTCATTGGTGTTGATGCAATTTGGGTTTGTACCGCAAGAAGGAGGGGCTCGTGTCGAGCTGATTCGATTGAATAATGAAACTGATCCAATTGATGTCATCACTAATGATGGATTCAAGCCTACATTTGGGTTGTACTCATCTTCCAAGAGATCATTAGAGGGAGTATTCAGTAAACGCATTTTGCGTTCTCAGAACATTGCAGTACTGCCTCATGATATATCCAAATCAACTCGAGACAGAGGAGTGCCGATATACATCAAGACGAGGTTTGAGCATCCAGTTGCTATTGCTGACAGTGTTGTTGATTATACCCCGCCTGTTGAGTTGAAGAAGAGCTTTGTTATGATTGGAAATGAGTGTGCTGTTGATCAACGGCGAGTACTTGAGAGTAAATTGGATGGTGTTTTGCTGAATGGACGGTTGAAATTTCATGCTTCAGTTGACAGTTTAGAGCTTGCATTTTGCAAATTTATACCTCCGTGATACTTATTTTATCATCTTTTTGATCAAAGTTAATCAGCCTGAAAAGTACTATATCTCATCTATTTTGACTTTCATCAAAATGTTGTATGACAATGGGTCACCCCCTGTCTCAAGTGGTGTCTAGCATTGTTAGAGCATCCCCATGCCAACCTCCTGTCTTCATGTTCATGTGGCATCACCCATTGATCCCAAAGACAAAACTATTTTCAGCTGTCACAAAAGGTTTTAGCTACGGAGTAACACCGGTTTTCTGCGCACTACTCAAAACTGCCCAAGTCATCTACCCATCCTCAGCCATGTCAATTGAACCGAAGGGAATCATTACATATTGACCATACACAGAAGTATGCTTTGATCCACCTTCCTCCCTCTCAGTCATCTGCTTGTCCCACATGTTCCACATTAAAGTACCTGGTTCAGAAAAAGAGAGACACAAGCTCCAACAAATAAAAGATACCATTGACTCAAAGGCGACCTATATACCAGGCAGCTGCATTATTCAGAAACTCTTGGATCAAAATAGGGTCCTCATATCACTCGCAGTTAGTCCAAATGGTTAATGGGAAAATATGTTCTACATGGCCAGTCATCCACAACTCACCCTTTAAGAAATGTAACTACAAAAACTCAACCTAGTTATCATGAACAATATTGCACTCCACTGCTGTAACACCAAATAAGGCACTCTCAAGCTCAAGCTCCCCCTCCCAGATTCTCAGTAACCCAGTCCAGTATTTGTCCATAGGAAAAAGCCACTTAGTTGCACCCGGCACACAAGTTGACATATGCCTCTTCCATTGTAATGATATTTATATCAGCGACATAAGCTGCTAATGACATAGAGTAAGATCATCATCACCATAATGTTAATTCTAATTTTTAAAATCATCTTTGAAAATTCCTGATCGAAAAAATTCAACTATCACCATCTTACATGTGATTTTCACAAAATCATTGGAATCGAAATTGTGAGTTCACAAATAATCTTTTGTGAGAAAGTCATCGCTCACAAACATCTCAAAAAACATGAATACGGTGAAACAACTGACCAACTGGTGGCAGCCGGTGTAGACAAATCAATTAAATTAATGAAATAAACTAAATGAATAATGAAGTGAATTCCTTGAATAGGATTGATTATTATTTCTTTAACTTAAGCCAGATTAATGAATTGCATTCCAGCCTTCTGATATTGTCATTTCGATCTGCAATTTGCATTGTTCTGATTGTCGGCCGACTTACATGCACTGCAGCTTTTACTTCTAACTTCTGACCTCCACCACAGACCACAACTACCAGCCACAGGCCGTTTGGCTGAGCCTCTCCTCCACTGTCTTCTCCCCCCATCTCTATTGCATTTGTTGTTGGAATGAGACGAGAGGCAAGAATATGATGGCCGGTGAATAGAAAGAACCATCCCGCCCACCCTTACTCTTATTCGTCATCTCCCTGCCATGTTAGACATGACAGGTTTGTTTCAACACCATTGTTCGGTCTTCGTCCTGTCTGTTGTCGTAGTCTTGCTATATCTTGTCAAGATAGGATTGATGACAATAACCATAGCGAGATGACCTGCCAAAAGAAGCGGAAAATGTGGAAATGGAGAGAGTGGAGGTAGATACTCTGCCATGTGATGGCTGTGAGGCGGGGGCAAGTTAATTCCTCTTGCTGTATTGAACAATTAAGTGGAACAGGGGGGGATGGGGGTATACTGTTTCCCCCCAGGGTATTTGCCCCCAGTAGTAGTATTACTAGCAGTGACAGTTGGTACGTACGCCTGACAGACGTCTCTATCAGCACTGACAGGAACATTCGCCCCCATCTGGGGTTGTTAATCTAGTGAGGGCTGCCCACTCTACATCAATGCA
>JALLAY010000605.1:0-13926 GCA_036939635.1 Cyclotella baltica
GGCTACGCCGCATGCGCGGCGCCATGTGGTGTAGCCTCTCATGTAGAGTGCAACCGAACCGACCCAACGTCCATTCGACCACAAACATCGATTAAAACGCCAAACCACAAGCTAGATAGTCTCTCCACCCCCCTTTTAAAACATCTTAACCATGTCATCCGAAGAAGCAACCACACCTGCCACAGAAGAGGCCACACCATCCCCAGCCGAAGAGCCAAAGGCCGAGGAAACACCCAAAGAGGAGACATCGGCTCCCGCACCAGCCGAAGATGAAGATAAGGTTAAGGAGGAAGAGAGCACTGCTACCTTTGAACCTGTGGTGAGTATTTTAACCAGTGTGATATATAGTGTCTCGTTAACTGTGTGTCAGTGTGTGATGACAGGCGGTTGTTGCCCCGGTACGAGTGATGTGTCGATTTGATGTCAACAATGACGGATGCATCTGACTGGCTCTCAGACTGTAGACTCGCTAAAATCTGTTATATGTCGCGGAATGAGTAAACATTTCGGCAGGCAAATAATCTCATGCTGTATTTTTTCCCAAACAGGTGAAACTGGAAGAGGTTGAGGTCAAATCGGGAGAAGAAGACGAGGTGAGTTTGCACGAGTTGTGTTATGAGTCGTGGTCGTGGGTTCAATTGGTAAAATGTCCATGGAAACAGGAATTATTTAATGCAACATGGAGGTTATGCCATTGTTGAAAATTCACGTTGATAGTTATTTGTTATCTGAAAATCTCAAAATCTTTAAAAATAATTCATCCACCCCACAGGAAGTAATCTGCTCCTTCCGCTCCAAAATGTTCCTCTACGGCGAAACCCTCCTCGACAAAGGCACCGGCAACAAAACCTGGAAAGAACGCGGAATCGGAGACGCCCGCATCCTCCGCCACCGCGAGCACCAACGCCTCCGCTTCCTCATGCGTCAAGAAAAGACAATGAAGGTCATTGCCAACCACGCCCTCGATCCTCGTATTCAGTTGGAGCCGAATGCGGGATCGGATAGAAGTTGGGTGTGGAGTTGTTATGATTTTGCAGAGGGGGAGTTGGAGGAGAAGGTGTTTGCTTTGAGGTTTGCGAATAGTGAAAAGGCGCAGGAGTTTAAGGAGAAGTATGAGGAGTGTCAGAAGGAGATGGCCAAGGTTTTGGCGGGGGAGGATAATGCGGATGAGGGGGGAGTGGTGGCGGATGCTGCGGAAGCTTTGGGAGAGCTCAAGACTAGTGAGGAGTAAAGTTATCGTTTTCTGGGATGTTTGGAATTTCACTTCGTTGTTGTATGGAGAATGTGATGAGAATTACATCTAGCAATTTGTGTTAATGGTCTCCACGAAATATATTTGTCAGGTATTTTTGGGCAGTATTTGATGTGCTACTTGCGGTTGAGTTTCCATAAGTTGTCGTAATCTATCATGCCAAGGTGAACATAAAAACGTCAAGTTACTCTTTTGACATTGTGTTGTCTTCATGTATCTTTCATTTTGTCAACATCACTCATTCCAAGAGGCGAAACAAGAGACTCTTTCCTGCATCTTTTCATCTGATGATATTTTGTGAATAGTTTGTGACCGTGCATATCTTTCCATTAGATATGGTACAGCAGTTCAGGGCTCTGTCAGTGCCCGTAGATTAAATCTCGTAAATAATATTCAATTAAAGCCCGTTCAATACATCTTTCCAAGCTCAGCTCACTTGAGTTCACCAGAACTTAAATATTTCAGCAGGAAATGACATTTGAATGTTTGCACAAACATTCAAGCTTTGAAACAAAAAAGGACAGGTGTCCAGACTTCTGAAGCTAGGGCTAGGATGTATTCCCTTTGAGGGAATTGCTTGGCTTGAATTTTTTATGTATGATTCAATAGATATTAAGGGCCTGAACATGATGCTTAATATTCTACCCCAGTTCTGGCTTACCACTACCAATATTATTAATTGAGCAAAAACATTGATTTTGGTGTACTTAATATGAGTGCGTTTATGTCCTTGCAAATAATGTGCATCAGTTTAACTTGATATTACTAGTATTATTAGGAGTATTTCATTAATCATCCAGCCCGGTCCATGGTATTGAGCCTAAATGAAATGCAGCGCACACTGGCTGCATAAAATTTGGATTAATTCAAGTCATAAACATCATTAATTTGAAAAATGATACTTCTCTGCCAACATGATATTTTGAGAATCAGCCAAAAGTGGATCTTCTGGTATTATTAAATGATACCTAGGAGACCATTCTCAAAATCTGCAAGAAAAATAGAGATTAGTAAATAGTACCCAGGTCATCAGATATGTTAATCTGTAATACAATCTTATATCTTTCAAAGTTTGCTTTGTCGATGAAACTGTCATTACCTTAGCAAAATTACATGAATGATGATTGTTTAACAAAAAAACAAGAGAATTTATTTTTGAAGATGAATTCATTTTACGCAATTTGAAGTGTCAGAGATAGGAACAAACAAACACAGAAGCTTGCTTGCAGACTACCATTATACATTCCAGAAATACAATGGACTTGTTGACATTATTCACCATTTTTTGCTGAACTTTGAAGACATCAAAAAATAAATTTAGACAGAACAATAGTGTTGATCAAAAGTACTCTTTAGAAGGCCTATTATTAGTGGCTGCTCTCAATCACCAATGTGAAGCTATAACAAATGATCAAGCAGATGTATTTTGATTTGGAAAAACATTCGAACAATGAGTACAATCTGTGAGTTTCAACAAATCCTAGCATATGAAAATTGACTATACAATGGATGAGATACATTATATATTGAAAAATTTCATCTGTCATTAATGTTACAGCAGCCTCAAATCTACAGATAGTCATCCAAAGTGACCTCATATGAATAACGAATCAATCCACTTGATGAGATTTACAGACCTCGATGCTTTGGAACAATTTCAAAATGCAGTAGAAAATGAAATCTTTTGTGACTTACAAATAAAGGCAATCTAAATTGATAACATGAGTATTGTCATGTAAGAAATAACAGACATTCACCAGATGGTTTCAGCTTTAACCTTGACAAATAAAAGGACTCAGTCAATGGTAGTTCTGATTCATCATTGTCAATGAAGTGTCAGGCTTGCATGTTTTGTGAAACACAGGGACAAGAGAGAGCATATCATACAAATGGTCTCTACCAAGTCAAACTCAAAAATTATTTTACATGATCATTGGGTCATTCGTCCCTCCAAGCACACAGCCCATCCTCCTCCCTGCTCCTCATCCGTATTCTCGTATGTAACCTTTCTTGTCCCTTGTATGCTTTTGTACTAGTAGCAGAGTGAATCACCAATCTATTAGACCATGCTGCAACATCTCCTACCTGCCATTGGTGTGAATAAACATTTGCTTCTGACAGACCTGGACACCAAGCTTTTGCCAAATAAGAATTGGCTTCTTTAAAATCTAATATTTTACCAGATGCACTGCATCTTATGGATGAAATGTGGTAAGTACCTACCATGGATTTTTGGTTGGATTGCTTCTCACGAATAACCAGCGGAACCAAAGTTCCATCAGAAATATTGACATCCCATCCCTTATCAGTTGATCCTTTAGATCCCGAAGCATGGAGTAAATGAGTTCCCTCTCTGGCAATAGAATAGTTGTCAAACAGTTTGTACTTCACCAATACATTCTCAGGATGTATTCCAAACTCATCTTCTAGCTGCTGCGTGGGCAACAACTCAGCAGCTTTCACCGAAGACGCAAACAATGTCTCACCCCCAAGATCAGGGGTCTTAATACATCGCATCAAAGTTAAATCAGGAGGAGGGACGGTATCAGCTAACCCATCGCAATGCCAAGCTCTTTGATTTTCCGGCCAATTGTTGTATACACCCTCACTCTTGGCAGTGAGTCCATAATAATTCTCGACGTTGTAAGATCCAATTAATGCCACCTCAGGGTGCTGCGGTAGTCGATGTTGCGTGGCTGCTCCGCCGGTGTAGCTGACGGATGAATCGTCTGGTTGGTGCGTGAATAGTTTACAGAAGGACACGTCGTCGCTAGGAGTGAGATGGGATTGGTTCTTGAACAATAAGAGTCCGTAGCGATAAAGAGCAGATATTAGGTCGTTGCAAAGGGATGGGTTTGCGGTCAGATTCGATTGGGAGAGGTCGATGCCTGTGACGATACGGCCAAAGCTTAGGCCGGGGAGTGGCCGAAGATGCTTAGAAAGGGACATCAAGAGGTGATGGTGTAGTGAGGTTGAGGTTGTACGATACCTTAGTTGGTAGTTGTGCGTTCATTTGTTTCTGGCTTTTTTCGATTGTTGGGATGAGCCCAAAAAGCAATTTTAATATTGAAAGGTATGCCTCTCATACAGCCTCATACTTTCTCCTCTGACTTCCTCAGCCTCCCCCCTCCGTCAACAGCCGTCAACCAAACTGCAATCGCCAGAGCCGCATGCTGCCTCAATAAAATGAGCAAGCCAATAGACTACTCCAGATTCGACAACATTGATAGCGACGCGGAAGAAAACGACGACGCCGTCGCTTCATCTCCCGCTGCTCCTCCCGCCCAAGAATTACCTACAACAGCCAGAGGAACGACAACAAAACACCCCACCACGCCCGATCGTTACATTTTTTCCTACAACAACCAGAAAATTTACGAATGGGAACAATCTCTCGAAGAAGTAACAATATACATTGACGCACCGCCTCAATTACCGTCGCAATCTCCCGCATCATACATTGTGGTTAATATTCAAGCAAATCGGCTTCAGGTCGGGATAAAAGGGAATGATAGATTTTTCATTGACGAAAACACATTTGACAAAGTGAAGGTAAATGAATCTAGCTGGTACTTAGACGATGGTGTCATAACAATTAATTTATCCAAAGCATTTCGAGGGCAAACTTGGGAAGGCGTTCTGAATGGGCATTTGAATTCACAAAGCACTGCGGGGGGCGGTATTACAGAGTCTGTTGATCCATTTGTAAAACAGGAAATGCAACGGACTATGATGCTTGAAAGGTTTCAGGAGGAAAATCCTGGGTTTGATTTTAGAGATGCCTCGTTTAATGGCGAGGTACCAGATCCGAGGACATTCATGGGTGGGGTTGGTTATAATCATTGATTTGATGTGTGATTCGCGTCACTGCTGGTCATTCTGAACTGGAAATGAAGTTGGCTTGTTCATTCATCATTATTTGTAACATTAATCTATGTTACTTGACATACTATTGATGTTTTTTCAATGATTTGATTTCGGCAAAGAAGGTAGTCTAAGTTAAGTTTGATCTGCTTGATCAGCAAATTTACGTTGGGATCTTCCACGCCCTGATGACTTATTGTCCAAGCAAATCAAACACCTTAACTAAATTACTGGATGCTAAGGCTCATCCTCACCCTTTTTAATCAGGGTCTTGCGCTTTGCGCAACTCACGGCCCGCCACCTGTCTCTTACCTGGAAGTTAGGATACAGTTGGTGGGCCGTGAGTTGCGCTTGAAGTGCCAAGGCCGTGGGGCAGGGTGACTCAAGCCAGAACCACAATTTAAGCTAATAACAAAACGAAGACATTCACATCACCCATGTATTCTGTTTTTTTTGTCTTTGAGGGGTAATGTCTCACCATTGAAGAGGGTTGGTATTGTGGATTTTACTTACCTGCTTTGATAAAATTCCATCATTATTTTATCTTTTCATTTAATTTACACTGATCCAAGTCTTTATTATATCAACTATCCTGATTGTCTTGGACTTTGGTCATGGTTACTTTATCAGGTAAGAAGACTTAAAAATAGTTAAGGGGGCGGCTTTTTGAAAAACTTGAAACAAGGATAAATGGCCAACAAAATTATTTTTTGGCAGTCACACACAATCATTGGCAATCATTGTTAGTCAACAGTTGTTCACATGCCTGAAAAATTCTAATTTTACAAGGAAACATGCCTATTGCAAAAATGACACTAACCAGAGTCCTTGTTGGCAAAATTTCACAATTATGTTTTGAGTTTTTCAAGCTCATAACATGTGTAAATGTAGAACTTGATGTGTCTGGTGTCTAGGTTGTATTATAGAAATGAGTTCTCACAAAGATACCATACATCATTGACATTCTGAGTTATGACATGACATGTCAGAAACATTGTGTTCCAATACTGTGAAATCAACAGCAACAAAAGACAAATAATATGTCAGTTAACAGCTCGAACCAAATACACTTATGCAACAGTGAATGAGAATAGTAGATGTCAGGGTCACAGACCCACACTACCTGGGCTCACACTAACCTAGAGGCAGACTAGGGCATATACAATGAAAAGTAATCCTCAGACAATGAAATCTAAACTCCTAATGTAGGCAGCATATGTACAATTGACAGGACGGGTTCCACAATATGATTAATTGGATAGGACAGAACTAGCCATTTAGACTGTTTTAACAGTCACACAAAATAATGGCAAGAGCATTACTTGCTAGCCTCTTCAACTTCAAAGCAACTAGAACCCAAGTTCATCAAACCAGAACAGTTGTGTCTAGAGGTACTTAAAATATTTACTCCCGCGAAAACCTTATCTTAAAGTATGTTGAGAAGATGCAAGCTAATTCTCCAGTGGGATTGTGACTTGACCAGTGTCTTGTATTGTGTGACATACCCCTGCTTTGGAACCTTCCTATTAAGATGTACATCACTTATGGAGAGATCAACAACTATTACGTAAAGTCAAATCATACAACACTTAACGTCTCAAACTAAATATCTGCAATGTTATGTGAGCAAATTGGTGTGTTAGGGTCCCAAATCCACACCACCTGGGTCTGGTACTTACTGACCCAGGTGGCCTATAATAGATAGCGGCGCAACAAGGCTGTCCCCTGATTAATTCTTACTTGTACAATTCTAGAGTTTGTGTTTGAGGGAATATTGGATAAATAATTCAACATTCCCGCAACCACCGTTTCAGGAGCTGTCAACTTTTTGGCGCGCGCATCAAACTTCAAGCGGGAAAAGTCACGGGCCATCTTGTCTTGATAAAAAGTATAAGTATCCTCTTTCATTTCATACGGTTATCTCTCTCACTATTACTTACTCTTTGATGGGTGTCAAACCACTGGCGCCATTTCTGTATCGATAATCGAAGATTTTTTTAACTTCTTTTTTGGAGATGCTCAAAAATAAAATCAATCAAACTATGGGACAACAACTAACCATAAAACGGGCCGAATCCTCCACCAAAGAAAACAAGCTCAAACAAGTCAAAGCAGAATCAATCTAATAAAAACATAGCCACAATCGATCCATTAAAACAGCCCCTCCTCCGTAAAAAGACGCCACCATGCCCTCCGAAACAACCGTACCAATAGCCACCAACCTCGACAAAACCTCAGACGAAACGGAAGAAATAATCATAGGCCGCACCCCCCTCGACCCCACCTCCACCGAACGATGCTGGGCCTGCTTCGTCCCCTTCCGCGACAACGATAACTGCTACACGCAGCACGAACATCCCACTTTGGGCGTATTAGTCTGTAGCGTTTGTCATGATGGAGCGGAGTATGTGGAGGGCAGGATATTAAATAGCGGCAAGGATGACGACGAGGACAGCGAGGCATATTGTTCCTTCTGTTCACTACCATCTTCTTCGTTGGATCCACCATATCCACCACTGGCGGACGAAAAGTCCAATGATTTATTCTTGTGCGATGCCTGTCCGAGGGCATTTTGTCAAAAGTGTGTTTGTGTGAAAAGAGGCGGGACAAAAGAGGATTTGGCGTGGGTTCGTTTGAATGCCGATTCGGATGGGGAGTGGAGGTGTGGTGTTTGTGAGCCTACGGATTTTTTATTGAGGTTGAAGCGGGGTTATGGATCGTTGTTGTTGGATGATAATGAGGCAGCGAGCGGGGGTAACTCTGATGGGGGAGAGGGGGATGAATTGATTGCCAAATTGATTGATGAATTGCGTGGAGCAGAGGAGAAATTTGCTTTGGCACAGCAAAATCTCGAGGATGATCATATTGATCGTAAACGTAAGGAGATTGAAGCAGAGTTTGTTCAAGAACAATCTGAATTGAAAACTGGAGAACTAGCTGAACTAGTTGATGAAGAGGTGGAAAATTACAGAAGCCTGTGGATGGAGAATGCAGAGAGACTTCAAGAAATTATTGGCAAGTTGTTGAATGAATTGGAGGATGTGGGTGTTAATGCAGCTGATGTTTATCAATTTTGGAAAGACGAGGAGGGCAAGACAGATGATATGTTTACTCCTGGATGGAAGGCGGAGGCTGATATGGCCTTGGGTGAGTTTAATTGGCTGATTTTGTGTTTATGACAAATTATCTTAAACAATCATGTTATTTAATGTTATGCTAATTTATCTCTTGTCAAATGTTTCAGACCAGCGAGATATTAATGAGGGATTTAGCAAGGGGGAGTTTAGAGGTGCCACAGGTAAGTTGCATTAAGCTGTTGCCTCATTCTTAAAAATGCACCCGAGAGCCATTTAAACCAACTATGCACATCTTACCTATGTTCCACACATGTCTCCATAATCACTTACTCAGGCTACAAAGCAAAAGACTCTAGAATATACAAGCTAGAACCAGAAGATCTCAACCCAACATGTCTCAAGGAAATTGAAGACATTAACTCCACCGAAGGCGCCATCACTCAAATGAACCGACTCAAATCACACCAAGAAAGATCTAATCAATGGGGAAGCAAGACCGGCACCACCGCGGAAGATATTGAAATGTTTGAGAAGAAATGCACCAAATTTGAAGAAATTAATCTGGGAGATAAGATTGATCTCAAGGCATTGGAGAAGAATTACATCAAGGACAAGGATGATGTAGTGCAAGGCAAGAACGAGCTGATGACCATGACTGTTAGGAGGAAGAATGGGGGTTCTCATGTAGTGCGGCGTACTGCAACTGTGCATTCAACCATTATTCAGGTTAAGAAGGAAGCTGTCTCTGCCAAGTTGTCTGGGTATTCCAAAGAGTATACGCCCAGATTGATAGGAGCAACTGTGGCTCGAAAAGAAAAGAAACGTGCACAGCTACTACCACTACCACCAATTTCTCCTGGGATGAAGGGAATTCTAATTGGATCTAATGTATCATTTGAAGATTCAGACATTGTTCTTCCCATGAACAAGGGCAAGGCCAAGATTTCCATTTGCAAGCCTTTGGCAGCTTTGTTGAAGGAGCACCAGATTGAAGGGGTTGAATTTTGTTGGAAGAGAATCTGTTCACATCTTTTTGATAGCGAGGGTGGGGATGCCGTTCGTGGTGCAATCTTAGCTCATAGCATGGGTAAGAACTCATTTTCAAATAGAAATTCTATGTTCTTTTAAATACAGCCAATGCAAACTTATCTTATTCTTGACACTTTGTCATATCTCCAATGCAAACTCTTCTTGACTTGACACTTTGTCATATCTCAAGGTGTTGGTAAGTAGTTATTATTGGTGTATTTCTTTGATTCACATCTGTACATGAATTTTCACCAGTATCTTGTTGCAATTCTTCTTTACTTCTCAGGAAAGAGCATCCAAACTGTTGCCCTCCTTCACACGCTATTGACGCACCCTTCTTTGGTCAGATCTTGTGCAACCATGAACGGTGGTTCCACAGACCGCCTCATCCGCAGAGTACTGCTCGTTGCACCAGGTAATACGACTTTATTGTTCCTATAGTTTTACCTCAATATTTGGTCTAACTTCTTGTTATTTTCAGTCAATACTCTGTCAAACTGGGAAGCTGAATTCAAAAAGTGGGTTGGCGAGAAGGACCTTCCTTTCATTCGATACTTGCCATGGAAGCAAGGTTCAAATATCAAGCAAAAAATCAAACTAATCAAAGAATGGCAGGAATACGGAGGAATCCTTTGCTGCAGTAATGGGAATTTCGCAGGAACAGTCAAAAGTGCATTTAAAACAGAAGATACAAAATTAACTGAAAGTGATCGTGCGTTGCTTCAGAATGCACTCGTCAATCCTGGGCCTGATATCATAGTGCTTGACGAAGCTCACACAATGCTCAAGAATAACTCCAACTCAATATATCAAGTGTTAAATGGCATCCATACAAAGTTACGTTTGTCACTGACTGGTACTCCACTCCAAAATAGTCTAACAGAGTATTATCATATGGCTAATTGGACTAAACCGGGTTGCCTTGGATCAGAAGTAAGTGCATAAATGATTTGCTTTTCAGATAATTATGTTACTTATTATGTTTATTCATCAATTCGTTCCAGGCAAGGTTTGCAAGCAAGTACGAAAAGCCAATCATGGCCGGGATGGCTGCGGATTGCACCAAGTACGAAGCGGAGATCCAGGAGAAGCTTTCAGCTGAGTTGCGTCAATTTCTGTCGGCAATAGTTCATCGCTGCAGTAAAGATGTTTTAAGGAAAATACTTCCGTTTAAGCAGGACGCCATCATTCATATTAGACAATCCAAACCCCAAGCTAAGGTGACTGGTGCTCTTTTCTATCTTTGTTATTTCTTACATGATATTTTACTCATAACTTGATTGATTTTCTGTTGCATCCTTTCATCGCATTGATCAAGCTGTATCGAGAGTATGCTAAGTATAAGAGAGCAAATACTGTTGGATTCTTTGATCAATTCCATGCACTGAGACCCGTTGGGAATCATCCTGCATGCTTGCCTTTCTTTCGTCTCAAACCTTCGGAAATCTCCCCCGATTCAGACAGTGACATTGATATCAAGAAAGCAACTGTTCCTTCGGGTCACGCTTGGCATTGTGACATATGTAAAGTAGCGCAATTTGAAACCTTTGAAGAGGCGGAGGAACACGAGGCAACGTGCACAGATTTTTTCGATGATAAAGACACAAAGAAGGAAAAGTGGTGGAAGTCATTTCACGACAGTGTAATGAGAAGCGGAATGCGTATCGATGATATTAATCATGGGGGGAAAATTATTGCTCTTTTACAAATTCTGGGTAAGTCAAGTCTCATTAGATAACTCTTGCTTCTGCTCCTCCCTCAAGGCATGAACTAACCGAATTCTTCTGCATGGTTAGCACATTGCGACGCAATAGGAGATAAAGTAGTCATCTTCAGTGAAAGCCTTGGAACCCTTGATTTTATCGAGGAAATCCTCCAGAGTAATTCCTGGGCAGGGTTCAATCCTTATTTGCCTGATATAAGTAAGAGTAATATCGGTGGATGGAAGAAAGGAGTCGAGTATTTACGAATTGATGGATCAGTAGATGCAGATACTCGGGGTGAACTGATCAACAGTTTCAACACAAAGGAGAGTGCTTCAAAAGTGCTCCTTGCCTCCATCAAAGCATGTGGCGTCGGTGTCAACCTAGTAGCAGCCAATCGCGTGATTCTGTTCGACGCACACTGGAATCCCGCAATTACTGATCAAGCAGTCCACAGATGCTACAGATACGGCCAGACAAAGGTATGGTTAATCAAGTGTTTCAATACAAAACACAAACCAATACTAACTATCATGTATTCTGTTCAAAGCCTGTTTACTGTTATCACTTTCTTGCCGAAGGATCAATGGAGGAAAAGATCTACAGTCGCGCTGCCACCAAAACATCCCTCTCTGATCTTATTGTTGATGAAAAGAATATTGATCGGCTCTTTTCACGTCGGGAACTTGATCTGTTACAGGTTTGTTTATGTGATTTTTATCTGTGTAATGCTGAACGAGCTCAATCTAACACACACATAATTGCTTAAATTTAGGAGAACGACATATGGGTCAATTGTAAGTACAAGCCTCAATGATGAAATTCAGCACCTCTTCTTCTTCTGTACTTCACTCACAGCAAAAACATTCATTTGGTGTTGAAATATTGGTAAGGTGAGGCTTGCAATAAGTGGCGGATGTTACCTCAAAATATGCCTGATGAGGAAGTCGCCAATCTTCCTGAGAAATGGTATTGCAAGGATAAGTAAGCACTTATGCATGTTGTTTCAAATATGATTCAATCATACTTGTTAATAACCACCGTTTCAATTCCTTTAGCATCCATGACCCTGATAGGTCCTTCTGTGATGCACCTGAACAAGATGCACAGTGGTACGCTTATCATTGGGAAGCGCAGATGAAAGAAAGCCAAGGCAACAGCTTGACACCGTTTGTTGCACCCAAAGGCAATGATGACAGTCTTGAAGAGTTTGTTAAACGTGATATTGTTCTTCAGACGCTTCTGTCTAGAAGCGAAGGAATCTCAACCGCAAGTGCCAACCAGGCAGCTAACTCATGGATTAGCAAGTATGCCTTCTCAAGAGAAACTTTGTTGCAATCACCCGGTGATCAAGAAGAACCCAAGAAAACAACGCCACGCAAAAGTAAGGTTTCCTCTCCAAAGAAAAGAAAGCAGAAAGCTTCCTCACCTACAAGGTCATCCCCTCGCAAATCGTCTGCCATGGTGGTGAAAAAGGAAGTGTCACCAGCAAAGCATGGCTCAGCTACTGAGAAGGATGCCAAAATAGAAACACCTGTCAAATCCAAGCCAACCTCAGCTCCGTCACCCATAGGGCGAATCCCTAGGAAAAGCTCCAGTAATGTTACAAAAGGGCATGATTTGGCACCTGAATTCAACAAAATGAAGGAAAACCACCAACACTCCAAGCCTACCAATGCCAAGACACCAAGTTTGAAACAAGAGCCGAAAAATTCAACAAAAAAATCTTCCAGTAGTAGCTCCGTCAGTAGAAATGTTGCACATGGGAATAAGAGGAAGTCTCCTCAGCTTATGGCAGCTGCAAAGAAGACTAGAAAGTCTAACCCAAACAACAGACCTTCACTATCCAAAACTCCGGAAACAATTGACTTGATTGACTCCGACAGTGACTGAATATACCAACACACGTTTTGTCACCTGTTATTTTCACACCCAGAAAAATTTTGGAATAAGTTTTTGGCATGGTAGTTCTTGTATTTGGAATCTCAGATAATATGTATTACGTATGATGATAATTTTCTAATAGCTTGTAAAAAGTTGAACGATTGATTGTTTGATTGAGATCTAAGCTAAAGTTAGGACTTTTACATCTACTTAACACAGTCCAATTTGCTTCACGTTCACACTCATGATAAAATTGCGGAAACATTTCAGTCTTTAGTTTAATTTGGGGGTGAAGTCTTTTGAAGAGTAGGTTAATTAGTAGGTTTAATTAACTGAAGCTTTTATCCAATTACACTGGCGGTGTTAGCATCTACCGGACTATGGCGTCAATAGTTTCGCTCTTACTAAGCTCATCATGCAGTAGTATGCTAGGAGGAGCTAACAGCACCATTAATAATTCAACACAAGTTCAAACCGGCCTTCTGACACATCAAAACTGCACGTGCATCTCATCAGCTGGTGATGGCTGGTGTACCTACAGTACCAGTGTACAGCACACCACGCAGTTCCTTACGACTCAATCACACTTCAACGAGAGACAGACTGTGGTGAGTGGTTCCCAACCGCTCATGTCTTCAAGAACAAATGGCTTTGGATTCCTTTGTGATGGTATCCTCTTGAGGATGCCATCACAGTGTATCCAAGACCAAAAAATGAAATCCGGCTTCCTTCAGACCTAGACTAGGCTGGATATATAAAGTGTGAGTGAAAAAAGTTATTTCTTGAAGCAGGAAAGTGATGGGGGCAGAGCCTCCATTCTCCCACCTCAAGAAATAAAGGGGAAGAAACAGTGTCCTATTATCTGCACAGGTATGACGACACTGGCTCTCCCCTGCCGTGAATGTCACACACACTGAATTGATTTCTCAAATTAAGGGGACGACTGTAACTGTAGGCGACCACAAGTTTTTACTCACTACATTTATACCCTTCATAGTTTGCCATCCTTGGGAGAGGGGGGTAGCCTGCTGGGGCTGCAACATGTCCCTGCCAGAGTTTTTGGATTTTTCGGGCATGATGATACTACGGATTCCACAGGATACCTTTAGTCTCACAA
>JALLAY010000606.1:0-13842 GCA_036939635.1 Cyclotella baltica
TTTACTACCCTACTCTGGTGTTTATTCACCATGGCTTGGTTTGTTAACTTACCTTCAGTCAATGCCACCATCGTCACCATCATCTACATCATTTCAACGTTACTACTGATGACGCCCAGACGGGAATCATCAAGAGCGGCTATGGTTGTTTATTACATGACTGAGCCACGTTTGATTGCCAGGGCCCTGTCGCATGGTAATGCAGATGAAGGAGGCACAGACGATGAGACACAAACCAGCAAGCCCGTGGACGTCGACACACTCGAACATGACATTGAATTCGACGTGCACAGAGCATTCAGGGCAATGTTAGATCATGCTATTAGTTCTTCCTCTCCCTCATTGCAACGCTGGGCCACCGCCTCCTTACGTCATTTAATCACCGAAGATCAGCGTAGGGCATGTCCACAACAAAAATACGAATCATTCACTTCACAATTTCTGTCATCCGGAGGAGTGACGATATTATGCAGCCTCTTGGCATCGGATGACAGTGACACACGAGTTCATGCCACGTCTGCTTTGGAGGCTATTGTGATTGCTATTCGTGAGATGGATTCTGGTAGGCAGTCGCACAGAGTTGGGAGGGGGACGGAGGCAGATTCCAAGATTGTGAATGCTATTGTTTCTAACGGTGGTTTTGGATCTGTTTTGGCTCATTTGTTGATTTCGGCCGATGAGACTGTCGCTATGAAGGGGTGTGAGGTGAGTGAGACCATGCTGAGAAACTGAGCTTTTGTTTAAGTTACTCATTGTAATATAACCCCGGAAAATTTAGTTTGCAATATCACTCCTATCTCCATTATTGACTGATCCAAGAGGGTCAAACCAAGCATTGCACACTTGCACTTCATTGTCATCTCCTGGTCAAACATTAGAGACCACGGAGGATGGATTAAATGCTTACAGACACGCAGCTTTGGCTTTGGTAGTTGGAGAAGAATCAAACTCACGTAAAGAAATGTCATGTCTTCCTTCTATGATTCAAATAATGAAAAGTGCTGCTGGCCATTCTCACCCAGCTAGATCAATCCAGTTACAGGTGGCGGCAGCAAAGTGCCTAGCTTCAGTTGCATTGGCAGTGTGTTCTGTCATGGGTGCAGCAAATCGTGGTATCATTTCTCTCAACAGTCTGTTATATCGTCGTGCCTTTCAGGCAATGAGAGTGATGGAAACTGATTGTGTCCATGAATTAGCGTACCAAATAGCTGTTTCCCCCACACTCAACACATTGGATACTTCACGTGACACACCCCAATCACAATTACGTGAAGTAGCTGGCTTGATAATCTTTGCTTTGGCTTCGTGTTCCAACAAATCTGCTCAATATCTGATTTCGAATAGAGCAGTGTCGGAACTCTTGAGAATTGCTAGTGAATCAGGAATGCTTACAGCTTTATCTACAGTACGGGGAGAATGGGCAAGCAAAGGCTTATGTTACTTAGAGGCGACTACAGCATTGATGATTTATGCATGCCGATATCCCAATCAGTCTAACAATGAATCTGCACTGGCACCAGTAGATCTTTTGATTGATGCACTTGATTCTGGATCAATCAGTCTTGCATCTCGAGTGCTAAAAGCAAAGGTAAATCTACAACATCATGGCACTGCATATTCGCAAATCAGAGTGAAGATTGCCTGTTGTTTCATGCTCTCGGCAATGTTTGAAATCAGCTACAACGAAGAGAATATCTCTGGAAGAGATCGTCTTTACACCTGCATTGACGCCGACTGTGCCTCCTCCATTGATGATGTTGTTGATTCTAGAACGTCACGAATGTCTTCGACGTCGGGACGATCTGATCTTGTAGCATCGACTATATCTCTTTTGCGTGCTACTATACCTCTTGCACACACAGTTTTGAATGAAAAGTCTGTCGAGCCCTTGCCGGTAGTCGACTTGGCTGAAGCCTGTCTTTTAGCAGCTGGAAGTATGTGTGGTGCTAGAAGTGGCTGCTTTGCTGCTTATCCATTGGAATCAGATGTCCTAAATGAATCCGTAAGTTGGTTTCTGAGGTTCAGCTATGTGACTGATGTTATGTCCTAAAGCCTTTGAATGTTGTTCTGTTCAGGAGTTGTTATCAGACAAGTATTCATCTTTGAGACAAGACGCTTGCACAATGTCATTGGATGCTTTACGGATGACTGTCGATCAGAGCAAACTTCTACCAGGTGTCCTCGTTGGAGTTTTGGGAGTGTCATGTATCGTTCCAATGATAAGGTATCACTAATTTTGTTTGTGTTTGATGCCTGCTTACAAATATGTACCAAAGAACTAAACTACCTTATCCTTCACCAAATACAGACTCTCACTGGCCATAGCAGAGAATGGATTAGAGCTTTGCAGAGAACTTTTACGAAATGACATTCTTGCTCCAGTCAGTGACATTCTTCAGTCATCTATATCAGGTAAAGTCATTACAATCACCATTCTAATCAGCCCAAAATCTGATTCCTCTCATGTGCAATCCTCTCTTTCATAGCTGGCAACATTTATACCATCGCAGTTTGTGCAAGGTTGATCGGCTGTTGTGGAGCAGCTGGAAGCGCTGGAAGAATTGTAGACAATGCAAGCTTAAGAGCTCTCAACGAATCCATATGCACCCTCTCCTCCTTACTTGCCGTTGATGCGAATGTGAACAAATTACAAACTAGATCACAGGACACACTAAAACTGATTAGCCTCAAGACACTAGAAGCCCTAAGCGCCAATGAGCTCCTGTCAAACTCCATTATAGAAACTACCATCCCATCCATTGCCACGCTTTTACCGCGTTTTGGAGATAAACCAGACGATGAAATGCTAAACTCAACATTAAACATTGTTCGCAACCTTGTCTCAACTCCAACACATGCACTCTCTTTGGCAAAAAGTGGAATAATATCATTACTAATCAAGTTAATGGAATCAAGTCTCGATGAAAATCCCGGATATGCTCTGAATACATCTTTGCGCATCTTACATAAACTCTCACAAATAAATGGGAAAGAAATTCGTCGAGTGTTAGTATCGAATGGATTAGTGAATGTGGTGACAACGATACTCGAGATTCCGAATTTCCCAGTTGAGGAGTCAATACTTACATTTGAAATCCTTTCTTTATTGGTATCAGAAGCATTTTCACCTCCTGAATCAGATAAGCTATCATCATACCTTGTTCACCAGATGACGGGGAAACAAATATTTTTTCGGCGTTTGATAGCGACAATGATTGCACCAGAAGAATGCAACATTGACAATGCCATTCAACTCTATGGTGCTTCATTTCCCGAGGATGTGTCTGATTTAGCAATCAGCCTTTTGATTCAGATTACATGGCTGTTCATCAGAAGTGAAGACAGTAGAGCCCATCTGTTTGATGTTTTCATGCTACAAAAAGCCAAGGCAGCCCCAACTGCTGCTCTTGCATGCTGTAAATTGCTTCGTATTCTGAAAGACAAAGCTGCCCACGGCACCGATAATCTGTCATTCTCAGCAATTAGAATATTTTTAATGGAGGGTGTGTCATGCAGTTTGAAACAATGCATGGCAAACAACACAACAAGAAGCCTGGCTGATGATCTATTATGCTCTTTCAAAATACCACAATTGTGCTTGACATTTTGCCAAGAAGAAGACCTAGCATCTTCAGCTTTTGATTTGTTTCAAGATCTCGTTTCATTGTTTGGGGCAGATTTTGTTGGGGAATTGATACTCAATGATAGATCTTCAATCCTAGCTCTGTTCGATGTAGTCACAATAGATGATTGTCAAACACATGCATTTGCACAACTTTTGGGTAATCTTGCGAAGGATGGATCACTCTTCAATGCAGTTGTTGAATTTGATGTAAAAAGCCGTGCAATTGCTGCTCTTTCTGCTTCAATTCTTGTTGCGGAAGGTGACGAAAATATTATCGAAGAAGATGAATCTAGCCTTTCGAGGGCATGTGTTGACTGCCTAGCATCTATTTTATACGACAAGACGGAGGAAACAGGTCTTACACAACTTGAGTCACGAGCAATGGCATCAGCAATTGGCAAGGTTCTATCTGCAACTGTGCTTCAAAAGTTTATCATTCAGGCATCGCGAGAAACAACCCTTGACAATTCATATAATCACAATGTGGACCGCATGAATATTACCTCTTCATCTGAGGCTCGACTTCTATGCGCCATCGCGTCATATCCAGAATCTATAGAAATATTGAGCAAAGTGGGGGGACTTGAAGCAATCAGCCTTATTGCTCACGATGGAGAGATTTCAGCCCTCAGAGCTTTGAAAAGAGCATGTGATGCGAACCCAAACTTTATTACTGCTGTTGATGCTCATATCTCTGTGCTTGATGTATTGGCAGACATCGAAAATACGTTATCAAGTGATGATTCCAGCAAATCCGCATCGGAAGTTCGAGAAATTATTCTGCATTGCATGCATATTCTACGGAGCCTTGCTGACACAGATGATACTCGCGTGGTGATTTTCAATACAGAAACAAGCCTTAATGCATTGCAAGTTGCATCACATCTCATAATTGCTAGTTCATGTCAGTACAAAAAATCAGCTGTGGACATTGATTTAAATGGTGTTTCTCCCTCCATCAGTACTGTTGAAAAATCTGCGGTAGAGGAATTAGACCTTGATAGTTTTCACGAATCACCAAGTATTCAGAATGATGATGATTTACATCTCAATGATCCAGTTTTGATCACGAGTTCTTCCTTCGCCAATGCTTCACCCGCATCTGAGAATCCACTAGAGGGAGTGATAGCTCATATTGGACCTGTTCACTTTGCTCCAGGGGATGATTGGATAGGAATAAGGCTTACAGGAAGCAGTGCAGGCTTGGGAAAGAACAATGGAACTGTCAAAGGTATTCATTACTTTGACTGTGAAAATATGAAGGATGGGATGTTTGTCAAAAGGAGCAATGTTGTGAGACAGCAGCCCCAAGGTGCATCAGAGGCAGAGGGCCTCAAAGTTGATGACCCTGTTGTGAAAGACGAGACCCACAAAAGCTTCGAGGTGGATAAAGAAGAGCTCCCAAACGACAACTTCTCAATTATATGGAAGAAGCTACTCGTGACAGAAGATGATTCTTTAGAGCAGGCTTCACTTTCATTATTTGCAGCCTTTCTTCCTAGCAAACCACACCGAAATTTAATCCTTGGCAATGATGGATTGATCAAGGCTATCATTGCATTAATCCCAATAGACTCCTCCACAATTTCTGGTCTTCAAATAGAAGCAGTTGAGCTTCTCACCGCACTTACAATGTTTTCCATGACCTCATCTTCATCTGCTTTGGTTGCAGAGTTACTTATTCAAGTCGTTAAAGCCAGAAAACAAGTGCTGCAACAGCCACCGGCTTTTGACCAAACTTCTCTTTCCAAGCAGATGGCGGCAGCAGCTGTATCAGGTTTGAAAAACATTTTTGTTATGAAAATGGATGACTTAGTCAAATTCAGGGCGGTTACTGCTTGCACAGACCTATTCGTATACCTCGTTGATTCCCTTTTTGTGGGCCCCAAGTCTAGAAGAACAGGTTTGATGCTTGTAGATGGTGTTCTTTTTGCTAATCTTACATCCCTCTTTCTCTTGGCAAATGGGTGGGAGGAGACCCGAAGCACTCTGACAAGTCACACTATTTCATCAATGCTTCGTTTCATCATGATGACTGCTGGTGTCGATGTTGGCATTAGCATCTCTTCAGTCATGGAAGGAGATGCACATTTTGAGGCCGCTAGGGAATTTTGTCTCACTTGCCTCTCTTACTTGATTAATGAAACATCTCAGATGCAGATGGAGAAGTCACTGTCTTTGTTGATTCGAGATGTAGAACCTTCAAATGGTGCATTTATGCACTCTCTTGAACACCTATCAAGTGCTCCGTTTGGGGGTGCATTGCGTGTTATTGCAACAAAGCTACTTTCAGATATCCGTTGCATTGTTTAGTCTTTGTTACTTGTGCACCCTCAACATATTCTGTGTTAAGACTTTGAAAATAAAGAAAAATGCCATTTTTATGCTCATGTACATTGCATATGTATTGAAGTCAGAGCACTAGTTGATAAATTCCACTACCTGGAATTTTCTCATTTACAGTGTCATCATGGAGACCTTCAATACCATTTGAATGGCCAGTGAGATAGTTGTCCATATTGAGGAATAATTCACCAAAAATGTAGGGCCAAAAGTTTGTGAGTAGCACAGTCTGTTATCCCGGACAAGGTAGCTAGTTATCGCCTCCAACTCACCTTTCAAAACTAACCATTTCTTGAGAACACGTCAGCAATGTCTATGCTAAAAGACAAATATCACATAAAACATCACCACATAACCAGCTTTCAATCAACAAACAACAGGCAAAACCCATGTGAAAAAAACAAACTATCAAAATCACCTCCAGAGCTATGTCGAGCCCCAATCGCTCTTGTTAATGATTAGCCAGAGTCCACCAAGTTGCCATGGATGCTGCCTTTGATGTGGTTGTCAACAGCACAGTATTAAAGAGCACAAGAGTGTGGTAATGTTCCATTTTATGACCACAAGACATTCAGTCAGAATATGGTCAGACACAAAGATACATGGTTGCACCAGAGAACATGCTAGTAGATCTTTGAAATCCTATGGCTCTCAGAACCCCACTGAACTAACTGGTTATGAGCCCACGACGAAGAAAGAGACTAGATAGCTGAAACACTGTATCTCAACCGAGGGGTGGACATTAAGGAAGGATAGAAGCACATGTTCAACAGGTAGAGAGAGCCCAGACTTGCTGTGCTTATATTTGATTGTGATATAATGAAAACTCTTGGTAGGAATTGCCATATCGCATCCTCATGTCTGCTGATGGCATCGATATGGACATAAAAAATGTCATGTCACGGCATTTCATGACATTTTAGATACAAGATTCAGCCACAATGGCGCAATTTTGCTCAGAGACATTTGAGTGTCAGCTGACGTGTCAATGAAATTTCCTACTAAGATGAAAATTTTTACTTATAAAGGCAAAATGATGTCATTTGTGTTTCATGGCACCATATGACACAAGACATGATAAAGATTACAGTAAAGGGAAGTCGAACCGCCATCTGGCCACAATGTCATCTTCATAACAACCTACAGTTATCAATCACTCCTAGTACCCCCCATGATTGATACTGTCCCCGGGCTACCACTGGTTTTCAATATTATCATGATCATGAGTTGCTTACGACAGGATTCGAACCCTGTACCTCGGACCCCTATGCCATCCAACCACAATGTCATCTTCAGACCCACCTACAGTTATCAATCACTCCAAAAAATGTGTCATCCTAACGCACACATGCAAAACCAGGTGAATAATTTTTAATGGGCAAAAGTAGATGTGGAGGCAAAAAAGGATTTTCAAAGAAGTACAGAGGATATTAGATGTTAAGTAAAATTTTTTTGTTCTGCCTTGATTAGGAGACAAAGAGGTTCAGACGGCCCATGGAATATCTTCAACCCGCAGTATGAAATTTTGCTAACATCCGCCCTTTGTCTCAACGGAGCGGCCTAACCTTCAAAAAGGAATTTAAGAAGAACCACAACAATGAAAGAGCACGTTCCTTACTACTACTACTACTTGTTACTTGTTTTGTCGTGGGTAATTTGCCACATAGTTATCATTGACAAATGTAACACAGAACTTCTTGATAATCTTGGACTGGGAGTATCTCATGATGTAATAACAAGAGTCGAAAGCATCCTGAGGATATAGACTGTCTCAAAAGTAATAAGAAGATTTCGTTACATCTGAGTCACCACCTGAATTGTAAGTTCCATGTTTTTTGTTTATTCTTCAGTTTGATTTGCTGTAGCTGAATTGGCTACAATGTTTGAGCACTCCAACTTTCTGAATTGGTTTCATGACATCACCCTTGAAGTTATTGTATATTCTTTTACAATGCGCAACAAGTGGGAATTCTACTCACCAATAATTGTTTATTGTCCAATAGAATGTACAATTGTCATTCACCAAAAAATCCTATCTAAAACTTCATCTGATTAAATCAATAGCATGAGATCTCTTTTCACACTCCCAACACTTCAATATGGGGGGCATGTCTATTGGATGAATTCTTGATAATCCAAATTTGCACAACCTTCGATTCATCATCAAGGATAATTGTTATGAGATATTGCATATCGTACATACAACTCGCACTATCTCTTCAGCACCTCATTTATCTGGCATAATGTCAAGACTGGATGAGAATGAGCTTACCAGACTGCCACATCAATATGTCTCCATTGTCTCCATGTCTGTTCTTTTCCTCATAACCCCAGAGATAACACTGAATGTTAATGAGGTACTGCTGCTTCATTAAGACTCAGTTACCTGTTGAGATACAAAACCTATTATTCTTAACTTCAATGACCAGATGCTTTCCCGTCTTCACCAACTTCTCTGTTGTGTGGATGCGTGTCTTTCATGTGGATGCAAAGTTAAACAGTCGTGTAAAGTGATGCAGTTGCCCGACAGTCCAAATCTAACACAATACTTAGACATACAGCTGACATTCATATGAGAGTAAGAATCTCTCAGTCTCAGGCCATTTGCAGCCATGGTGGGTAAACAGGGTGGATAAATGTTTATTTTGGTGGGAGTCTCGCTAAAAGTTTTCTTCTTGAAGTTTCGCCCACTCACGTCTTTTGTTCTGCAGCTATAGAGGCGAAAATCGTAGTGGGCAATTGTTTCAAAAAGATGACTGTCGGCTGAGATGGTTTAAAAATAGAAAGAGTTGATTATTCTGCATACTTCTAGAAACTTGATAATCAAAAGATCAGATTACCGCTAGGATGTGATTTCAAACCGGGACCAAATGCAAACGCCAGTCTACGACAAGGCCATGATGTAGGAATTAGTTCGAATTTTACCCACTGCATCCAATCTTTTTACCCACGGTGGGTAAAAAGGGCCATTTTACCTAGGACTGCCATTTCTACCTCTCCGTAACTCACGAGTGGTTAAATTATTTTTAGCCGCTCGACGTTTATCCACTTCATTGCAAACACTACTCCTTCCGTGAAAAATTACCCACGATCATTTACCCACCATGGCTGGAAATGGCCTCAGCTTCTTTGATTCAAAGTGTCTACAAACTCAGACTCTGTAAGGATAACGCACTTGAATCAATAAATTGGAATTGAAAACCACATACCAACCTCCAACCAGAGAGCCTTGTAAACAGAACTGCTCGAGTTGGTATTTCTATCCTCTGCTTCTCCTACCTCCATCATTCTCCTTACCTCCTCTATCCTGGCCTGTCTCATCACTTTCTTCTACTCTCTGGACTTTATCACCACCTCCCCTACCCTGATATCCACCACCTTTTTTCCATCTCGGCCATATCATCTCATCTTCCCAAAACAGCATGTCTCTCTCCTCTCATTCTACCCCTGTCAACATGTTCCATAACACAAGACACAATAATTTCATCCATGCGGCAGCTTCTGGTTCTGAATCAACAGCTGGATTTGCATCTCACACCACTGCCATAAACCTGACTGTTTTTTTCAGTATGGCATTGACTGGAGACAAATGACACATCATCAGAACCGGTGTAGAGCTGTCGTAGGAGGCACACACCATGGTCAATCAATTGCAGTTAGTTTTGCAGGTCAGATTGCATTTGTGATTATTGCGGTCTTGTGCACTCATGTGAGCACTCTGGCGTCAATTTTTGACTGAAAATCTTTTCCATCCTAAAGGTCAGCATTTCCTGCATGTATTGTAAATCAGCTGACTCAAAATTGTGCACATTTGGCAGAGTTTAAAATTCAAAATTCATCTATTATCTAGCACCAAAACAAACTTTCCAAAATATGCACAATTTTGGGATATTATCTTACTAGGCAGCGTGCACATAACTTGGCTCAGGGAAGACACCCACTTCTCAAATGAAATGAAAGCACTTACTAGCTACTATATTTGTTCCTCCATTGTCTTGTCAACATTATATGATTTAACTTAATTCTATTATCAGTATGGTGATGATAACTTATGCATCCATCACTGAAAGATGTATTAAATTTCTGCATATATTGTCATTCGCCATGGAGGCTTAAACAACATGCAAAATGTTTGCATATCCCTCCATTTATATCACAGTTTGCACATATATTATGTAATTAGCACGAGTCTTGATTCTGCAGAAACCTTGTAAGCTAGGCTTGCATTTCACCTCAATTAATATTGCAGTTCCCATGTGTTTTTTCTTTTTTTCGTGTATGGCTTGAACCGGCACTTTCTTTATAACATCTTCTTATGTTGTTCCTTATGTTGTTCCTCAATTAGCTTTCCATTTTATTCATTTACTCTTGTTGTTGTTGTTGTTGTCCTTCCTTATTATTCTCTGACTTGTGGTAGTCATCCATCAAAAACTCATAAATATCAGCCATCGAATCATTCCGTTCTGGCCGAGGATAGGTGTCTCTACTAGGAGACAAGCTTGGTTCCTGAGCAAGGACTGTAGGAGAGTCCCTTTTGGCAGCTGGTTTTCGCTCATCAAGCTCTCCAGGCCGCTCTTTATGATTGCCATTTAAGCTTGCATTCTCGAAGAGGCCTCCGGCGGCTGAACTGCCTGATAAAGACGATCCGTAGGAAGGAAAGACATACTTTCTACTTGAACTGGCTTTATGAGAATGATGACTATATTGTTCACTGGCACTAGTGGCAGTGACAGGATATTGATGAATGACTGGCGGTTTATGAAAACTTGAACTCTCATGACGTGAGCCTGTAGCCAAAGAATTATTGTATTGGTCAATTGGACCTGTTGTATGATGTTGGTATGATGTTGCTTCTCTCGGAGCATAATTCATTCGAGACTCGGTCTCGTGCAGCTGTTCTTCATACCTTGGTTTTGAGGTAGTATATCCTCTTGCCGTTTCTGATTTGTACATATTATATGGATGATGACGTTGTTGGTGTTGATGCCATTGATGCTGATTGTACATATAGTGTCTCTGTGCAGAAATATGCCTTTCGGGAGAAATGTAAGGATTATGTAAGTGATGATGATGCTGCTGCTGACTGTAGGAGGGATGACCATATGGACCGGCAGCGTGATCGTAAGGTTGAGAATATGCTGGATAATGTCCATATCCATGTGCATGTGCATGTTGTGCAGGTGCATGTGAAGGATATCCACGTCCACCGGTTGCATATCCAGGAGGATTGCTGTAGCTATCGGGCGGGTATGAATACCTTCCATGACGCTGACGTTTGGCTGCAGGTGCCTGTGCATAACCTGCAGCCGGTGGAGGGGGAGCATCCTAAACTGACTCATTCACATGACGAGGAGGAGCAATCTGTTCATTTGAACCGTCTGCATCACTTTCGTCGTCTGGAAGTGGAAATCGTTGGGCAATCTCATAAAAGTTAGGTTCTCCATTGGGATCTGGAATTCGTTTCCCTGGACTGATCAAACGAGACATTGCCTGGGTGAGTTCTGGACGACCACGTAGAAATAGTTCATGGTAGTATGACTTAAAATCAGGACCTGGTCTCATGAGCCGCTACGAGTGTGAAAAGTATGACATCAATGCCATTGAGCACGCGAGTGACATATCACTACATTCCAATAGATAAAGACGTACCTTGAAACCCCAGCCGTTAACGCTCCGGTTGAAACTGCAATTAAAGTTAAGAATCAAATCAACAAGTCGATTAATACCATTGAGCAATGAGTTGAATAACGAATCGAAATCACAGGCACACACCTTCCAAACGATTCATGGTTGAAATTGTCCTTACAAACAACACTAGCCAACAACTCCTTATCTAGGATTTTCCAGCTGCGACCATGAGATTGCCAACAAATGATATGCTTGTACTCCGGATTCGAAACGATGGCATGCAACTTCATTGGAAACGTTATTCGGCCTTTTTGTGGCTTGTCATCGTCAAATGCATTCCTCGATTCGGTCGGGAGCAGCTCCTCGATTCGGCGTTGGCTGTAGTCATAGTAGGTGTGGTCGATTCGACTGCTTTTGGTTGAGCTCTTCTTACGCTTTTTGTCTTCCTTGTCCTCCATCATTTAATCATTCACCATGAAGCTCTGTAAGGCCGTTTGAACAAGTATTATATTATTTGTATGAGTCTACGGTGATGATGAGACTGACCGCCGCACCTTGCGAAGCGAGCACAAGGGAGGCTTCAAAGACAAAGAAAACTATCAGTCTTTTTTTGTTCACCGCAACGGCTGCACCATGCCTGAAACATTCGACCTCAACAGGGATTCGTTCGGCCTTAATGCAATCATATTCTTTGTCGGCGGGGAGGGGAGACAATCTATGGGAGGATTCGGCAAGCTCAGCAACAGGAAAATGTTTGGCGGTAAGCAGCGGTTGTGTTAAGCACAGACGCTCGCAGGGATCGTTCTTTTACACATACCAGAATGGACGTAGTATCCATTCGAGATCATTAGTCTCAACAGACGGACCGATCTTCTGAGTTTGAGGGCTCTTGTATCTTGTAAAACATTTAGACCTGAAGGCGGATAAGCCCCCAACGAAGGGATAAACAGATTCTAAGGGATAAAAATAATGGCAAGATCTTCCTGGATCCCAATAGATCCCAATAGATCCTGATAGATTCCAATAGATCAATTAGATCATTTCCAATAGTATAGTAAGTCGCCGAGGCTCGCGCAACTACTTCTTACCTCACTTACCTTTGAGAAAATTCAGTCCAACACATAACAGGAACAGCCCCTCTAGACCCTCTATACCTCTCCGACGTGTGGTTTCCCTCTCCGTTAATGTCTGCCCCTTGTTTTATCTGACAAATTCCAGTGTCATTGGGCTGTATTTTTTGCAGAGAGTGGTGTATCGAGTCCTATGAGGGGTCAGCTAGCATCTGACTCTCACTCTGCTTTGATTTTTCCGCATTTTTGCAAATGAATGCTTTGCAACGGGGGTTTGTTGTTGCTGTTGAAGGTAGTACGTTTTTAGGGGCCCATTCCCGTCTTTAAACTCAGAGGACTTCAGTCAAAACTTTGCACAACATCCGAAATTGAAAAATTATCTATCGATCATCATAGATTTAATTGGTAACCCGTGATATTGTAATAAAATGAAAGCAAACTCAATGAAACTTGCAAACGGAACACCTCACGAGAAGTTAAGATTCGTCGATATAAAATGGTCAAACTAGATTGAGAAATATTCCCAGAAGATTGCTTTTCTATCTGAGGATCCTGTTTTGGTGTACACTTTTAGTGTTCCGGGTGTTCAGTGTGAACTATTGGTGACCCGTAATTGCCCTGTATACGGTTCATGGATCCTACTTGATAAGAAAAGTTAAGTCTGTCACAGTCCCACATGCTAAATTTTCTGGACTATAATTTTATAAGGTTAGATCAAATAGATCATTTCAAGCCAAGGGTTGCTGATTGTTTGATTGGCCGGCAAAATTGATCAAAGATTTCAGCAAGAGTCTGATATTATGTGAATGTGTTGTTGATAGATTCCACTTTTCGGCACTTATCTAAGTTTGAATGCAATATATAAATATTTCAAGTTAATTTCTTTTGGTGTCAAAATATGAGATAATTTATGACTCTGGAACACATGTAAATTATTCAAACGTATCAAAAGAGATTGACACAAGAAAAGTTTCAGACCACATGTTAGAGGACATCGGTTGCCCTACTAACCCCTCAGCACCTCTCATAAAAAGCCGTTAAAAAAATTTGGTTCCGTTCTACCCTCTATACCTCTTTGAAAAACCTTGATTTTGCCCCCAAAACGGTTTTTTATTGCCGAAATTCTAAGAATCCTTCACGTGCCCACACTGATAGAGTAAATGGTGCAAGTAATAT
>JALLAY010000607.1:0-13810 GCA_036939635.1 Cyclotella baltica
TAGATACTTGATTTTATGAATTGTGAGACCATATCCATGCCTCACAATTCACTCTACTATGGCACTTCTAGCCACTGACTAACTGGCCAAACTGCTGCCTCCTTTTCTCATTGATGCTTCATTATTTATCATTGGCCACTTTTTAAGTTATTTTGGTATCTGGGATAACACATTGACCAAGTTACGTTTTTTGAACAAATCTCATCTCCAAAACATGCCCAACAATGCTTCAGGTACAATGGAACATTCAAGGAGTCATTCATGATTCAGTTCGCTCTCTGGCATAGGCTAAATGCCCAAGGTAAAACCTGGAGAATGTGAACAGAAATGACGAATAATAGAACAACACAAGAGCATAGTCGACATGATGACACATAGCTTTGCAGGTGATCGTCCTATATAAACATCCTTCAATACAAACTCCTAGGCAACTTGCCTTCTTGACTCACAGATGCATTTTGGCTTCAGCCGCACATGTCATGCAGAATGGAGAGGTAAGAAAAGAAGGCAGTTACAAAGAGAGTACCACTCTTTGCACAGTCAAATGAACATGGTGCTGAGCCATGTTAGCAATAACCCTTTATGTAGATGTGTATGACCTTGAGGAGATTTTGTGTCATTCGGCGAAGTCAAATCAATCTTCAGAGCAGGCAATGGGCTCCCCTCCTGAGTAGGAATTGTCATGTTGTGTCATATAAGCTGGTGGTATTGACATGGTCACAAATTGACATGTCATGATTTGTCACTTGTCAATAGATTATATGTCAGATTCAGTCACAATATGTCGCAATTTTGCTCAGTGACATTTGAATGTCAGCTGAAGCGTCAGTTGACATGTCAATAACATTTCCGACTAATATCCTCTCCCTTTTTCTACAGATGCTCACGTCACCCTCAGTGTGCTGGCCAAATTCGGCCTTGGTGAGATCATCCATGTCCTTGAATCTAGTCTTTGTTTGAATCAGCCAGGGACAATGGTGTCCACTGTGATGGGAAGAATTGCCCAATTCGTTCTTTCTCTTATTTTTGCCTCTTCCTCTCCCATCACCCCCACTGTCTGAAGCCACACCACCGTTATCTATATAAACGGGTATGTTGCCAAACCACTGTTTTGGTCTGGCAATTGTTGCCACAGCCATTGTTATATCATTCCGTTGAGGCGAAAATGACGGACAGATCAAGCAACAGAGAATGATGCGTGGGAGATGATGTCCACTTGTTTCAGATTAATGCAACAATCAATTTTCATTTTTCAAGAGGGTTCAAACTACATATTTAGCAACCTAACCTTTGCCATGCTCAAAATTTCATATTCGTGTTCAATTATGATGTATCGGCTTCGTAGAATTTGCAAGTGAACATTTGACTCTTCAAATTTAGATTGATATGATGCAATGAGCAATAATGTAGATGCTAAAGGTTGAGTATTTTTAGAGACACATCCCCGTCCAGTCAACTGAAATATAATTTCAGCGATTGTATCAATAACTAAGACTTGATGATGTCTGTTCCTTGTATAGAGTTAGCCGTCTTCACACAGTTATACACGACATTTATTTTTCATAAACAATAATCTTAATTGTCTTGATACATAGCCCCCTCTCTACATACTAACAGTACACAATGCCACTGGACATCAAAAACAACATCAACACTCATCTTATTTCTAATCTACCATTCTTCGATCGCAGTAGCTTGCCGGTTTGTGATTGGCGGAGTGGTGATAATATTCTTCTCATGATGATTTTCTTCTTTAAGATATCCTTCTCTGAATCATGCATGGCTAGTCACGGAATCAAACAAAATCCTCATGATCAAGTACGATACCATAAGAGAAACAACATAGAGTATGGTAAGAACATCATTGCTCATTAACATTGTGCTTGCTTGTGCCAAAAAAACAATCCCCCCAAATCTCCCCCAACTTGCAACTTGCTCAACTCTCTCTTTGGAATGCATGTCTTGGAATCAAAAAATTGATTCCAATGCGGACACAAATCACAAACGTACAGTACCTAGGGATTCAAACTCCCGCCGAATTGAGAAGCCCCATATTCAAATTCCTACGCGGTTAAAAAAAATGCTGCCAAAAATCGGCATAACCGCGTGATTGCACCGAGTGCATCTGCGTGATGATCGCCAAATATAATCAGAAGTGCGGAGAATCCTACTTGGGAATCAGTTGATATTTGAATCTTTTTTAAAATTCAAGTGTTCAAGTTCCTGTTTGATTTCGTTGTTGGTGGGAATTCGTAGACATCGCTCGTACACATGATGTGTCATGAGTGCGCGACGTGATTTCGTGCACAAAACATGTTTTAATGTTGCATGGTGTTCCAAACCGACAATGCAAAAAGTAGATCCAACCGAACAAGTCTACAACCAATCCAAACCTATCCAAACCGTTTGTGGACTGCATGAAGAGATAAAAACGAAATACTTATAAGTTGCCGCCATCGCTGGAACGTGGGTTGGCATCCATCATCAAATCAAACGATCGAAAGCAAGAAGAGCAACCGCAGGAATAAAAGAGTTTAACTTTACAATTGCGAGGGACGAGTCTGCCATCATTCAATCTCCCCCATTGAATCACAAACAACATCTCTTTGAATCATGTCGACGCCCTACGATTACGAACGCGAAGACGCCGCCGCCGCTTTATTAACAGTCGGTCAAACCGCCTCCTCAGAAGAAAAAGCGGCATCAAACTCAGGTCCCGCCTTGGGTGATTTTTATCGAGCCACCGAATATCCCCCCTCGTATGAAAGCGAGGCCGGCGGTTATTACAGTTACGAGGGTGCACCACCCCCTCATTCTGCTCAGCGTGACAGTCGTTATTACTCGTACCATGAGCAAGATGGCCATCAGCCCTCTCAGCCACACGTGACGGCCGGACAGGGGGGACACTCTCATCATTACGATGAATATTCGACCGATCGTGAATTTGCTCAATACAATCCGTACAGATCACGTGCCGCTCCTCCTCCCCATCGTCCCGAGGCTCCCACAGTAGCAGGCAGCAGCATCCCGTCGTATCCCCCTCATTCTCATCAGGCAGCTCCTCCCCCTCGTTCGTACTACGAAGAATCTCATCAGCATCCCTACTACCCAGAACGAACGTACCCCCGCCCTCCACCAGAGGCAGAATATCCACGCCCCCCACCGCCATCAACTCATGCACATCATCCCCCCTCTTCGCTGCCCCATCGTCCTCCCTCGTACGATGAATATCACGATTATTACCGCGGTGAATATCGATACGATGATGCTGCCAGGACGGAACGATCACGTCGTCCTCCTCCTCCCGCGTATCATTATCCCCACCCCTATTATTCTAGCAGACATGAATTGGAAAGTTCTAGTTACGACAGTCAAGAGGGCTATTCGAGACGAGGTGTGCCTCCAGCTCCTCCAGGAAGGAGCTACAGTCAAGAATACGATTATGATCGATACAATGAAAGCGGCGATTATCATTCCAGGCCTCCTCCGCCTCCACAGCATCCCTATTATGGGCATTACGACTACGAAGAAAAGAAGGACGGCGTCGCTCCTCCTCCGGGATATCCTCCTCAAGGAATGCCTCCCGTGCCTCCTCAGCCTCAAGCTCAAGAAGAAAAGATTAAACCACAGTTTAACAAAGAAGATGTAAAGAAGCTCCCACCTCCAAATGCCACCACCATGCCATCAACATCATTAGAATCCAATGAAAAACCCCAAGAACCCCACAAAGAAACTCCACCAACCGAACGCATACCACCCTCCCTCTCACCAAAACACCCCCTCCCACCCACATCAACCACAGCAACATGCACCTGTAAAAAATCCCGCTGCCTCAAACTCTACTGCCAATGCTTCTCCACCAACACCCTATGCAATCCCACACTCTGCCGATGCGACGGCTGCTATAATACACCGGAACACGTTAATGCCCGCCGTCACGCCATGAGGACGATATTGCAACGTAACCCCGGAGCCTTTAGGAGTAAGTTCGTCCCAGCCGAAGAGGAAGAGAAGGAAGACGCAAGTCGCTCCATCCTGTCCCCAGACAGAGGATCGACGCATAAAAATGGATGTAAATGTCGTAAATCGGAATGTCTCAAAAAGTACTGCGAGTGTTTCAATGCCGATATCAAGTGTGGAGCGAATTGTAGGTGTTTGGGTTGTAAGAATTATCCTGTGGGGGGTATGCCTCCGGGACAGGGGCAAGGGAGGTATCAGCCCAAGGGAGGTTGGATGATGGATGCTGCGCAGAATTTGGTGAGTTTTATGTATAAGTGCCAAACACACATGTGCACATTTTGCTAAAATTTAAATTATATTGCTCACGCAGGCATTTCTCAAACACGCCTCGCTTCACAAACAGCAACGTCATCCACCTTACCCCCATCACTTTCATCGAACCATTACCGAATCGCCTCATAAACCCATGCGTCATCCTCCCGTATACCCCCCTCCGCCTCAGTCGTACTATCCTTACACCATGCCTCCTCAGCCTCAGCCACAGTTGCCTCCTCAACCTCCGCAGGTGAGGACGGAGCAGACTCCTCCTAGGGCTACCGGGAGTTTTAATAATGATGATAGTCCTTCGGGTATTGCCGTGAATACGTTGTTGATGGCGGCGTATGCCATGTCAGAGATGGATGGGAAGGATGGTGAGAATGGAGCTGCTGCTGCTGCTGATGGAAATGGTAAACCTGTTCAAGAAGGCCAAGTTCCAAATGTCCCAGTTGCAAATTCAAAGGATGCAATGAAAGCTCCTGCACAAGAAACTGGTGCTCCAATACAGCCAAATGTATCTGAATCTACTGAAGGATCAGTACTGCATGGGTTTGGATCCACTCCAACCAAAGACATTGCTCCACCACCAGCCAACCAAGCATCACATTCACAACATGTCGGGCCCACACCAACCAAGGGTTCCGTATCACAACAACCACCACCACCATCCATACCAAACAACACACCATCTCAAAAAACCGAACCAACCATTGACACCACCGCACCACCCCTAGAAGAACGACCCTCGGCCGAAGTATCCCCCGACTCCTCTGACAACAAAAACCGCAAACGAACCCACTCCTCAATGGAAGAAGAAGCACCCTCCTCGTTCAATCCGCCACCTAGACCTCCCAAAGATGCCAAGGTGGAACTATTCCGAAAACCGACCAATACGGGTGGTGAGATTCCATGTCCTGAACGGAATGTATCGGCGGATAGTGATGATGTTGCGGAGAAGGAGGAGCCTCCGTTGAAGAAGGTTGCGGTGGAGCCGGCTTAGTGATGTACAAAGTGTTGCAGATACCTGTGGTGTTATTGAATAATATGCCATGGGAGAATAGAGATTTTGATTAATGAGCCTTTTACTTTGAATAAGATAATATTAACCTATATTAACTTTAGTTTGAATGCAGTAATTCACTTTCACTTTAAGTGAGATAATAATAAAATATTGAATAAGATAATATTAACCTATATTAACTTTAGTTTAAATGCAGTAATTAACTTTCACTTTGAGTGAGATAATAAAATACTGATGTTAGTTTGAATACAGTTGTACCTATGTATGTAGCCTTGAATTCAAACTGGACTGACTATTTAATATGTTTTCATTTATTGACTATCATTGTTGTACATACATGTTCTAGATTCAAAGGAGAGGTTTTGTTCCAATTGAAATTGCTGTGCAGGATTAATATAAAACACTATCCTTCCATGGAGGAAGCTGCCTTTCCTGGAGACAATGGAATGAAATTATGAAAAAGCAGGAAAAATAATGAACAGTCAACAAAACATGAAATGGGACGACTCCACTATGTTTCAGTATCAGCAGCTGAAGCAACTTCCGCAAGCAGAGCACAGCAAGCATAAGGATAGTACATGAAATTAAGCACAAAATGTACATGTGTGATGTTGGCGCAGGGTATGTTAAGAAGCTGACATAATCTGGATAAACTTGTCTGACATTAAACAAATCTGATACCTCTTATATATTCTGAGTAAGGAATATTGAATGAATGATACATTGAATAACAATGCATGGTTTTCAATGTGTGCAGTGGCTCTGATTACATGTACCAGGTGCAGGCCTTTTCAGACCACTAACCAGTACCAGCACAGAATACAGCATCCATTTGAGCGCCAGCTTTTCATAATTTCTCTTCCTATTTGTATTTTGTGTTACAGCCAGGACTTATTACAAACATGATTATGGGTCTGGGGAAGGCAAAAATGACATTGAAGATATCAGTTTATGATGGTATTGATACCTAGCAATAATGGAAATTGGACGACATAGTTAAGGTGATGTAGACACTTCAAGGATACGACCACAATGTGCAAAGATCTGCTCGTGATGATGCCGTTGTTGGTCTGTCAGTCTTCATAAAGCATATCCACATTTTCTCATGTATTTTAGTAAGAAGTAAATGAATGATCCAAGAGTTGTGTTTATTACGTGCTTTGCATTTGTAGTCACTGTCTGCTTAAATGTCTAACAAATCAACAATAATCTAGTGTTCCTTTATTCTGTTCTACTGTTTGTTATCCTACTACAGTTGACCTATAGAGCTGGGCTCGTCTTCGCTCGCCAGATTGGGCTTAATGTCTGACTTGGTTGGCCTTGGTTGCTATGGGAATCATATCTTCAACATGATTGTTGATTTGTTAGTTATTTTTCACTGGCTCGCTTATACTAGACGGCTACATCTTCACTTTATCTGAACACTTCTTAATTAATTTAATTATTTGAGAAGTCAAAGCTCTGTTGTTTTATTGTTGCAGGTTATGATGCCCTTTCACACTTCACTGATGTTTGTAGAGATTGTTTTTTATAAGTGAGAAGAGGGTTTGATAAGTGTTTACTTGAAGCGAAAAACTAAATACCTATACTTCAACTCGTCTCAGTAGCTTTATTTTTTGTGTTTCTGTCAAAATCACAACTCAAAAACTTATCATGAAGCACCAGACAGAGCAAAGCAGCACCTACTGGTATTTCCTCAGCCGAATAGTTTCTAGATAATCAAATGGTTGAGATTGCAAAGAAGTAAATCTTGACATGGCATATCAGAAAAAAAGGGTCCCTATTTTCTAGATACTGAACATTGATCGTTTATTTTAATATGCTAAAGTTGACATGTACCTGGCACAACACAGCATTTGCACCAATTAGCAAAAGTCATACTTTCCATAAAGTCAGCTGACAATGCTTCAGTAGATGTTGTACTTGATTTGCCTTGGTCATTTGTCTCGGCAATGTACTCGTCAATGAGTCTCTCAAGTGTGCTAAGAGGAACCGGACCACACTGCAAACAAACATCATGGAAATCTCTTACGTCAAATAACTCTTTAAGTTCTAACTTCGCCTTTTCCTTAAAAGCATGAAATTTACGTTCACCAACTTTGTAAGCCGTAGCCTGTCCCGGCCAAGTAATATATCTAGTCACTTCTGTCCTGGCATCATGTTCCCCCATAGCAGTATTGTCTAGCATGAATTGCAGTGCCTTTTCAGCAGTCCAGCCCAACGCATGCATACCCGTGTCTACCACCAAACGACAACTTCGAAGTGCCTCCATTGAAAGTTGACCCATTCTATCCGCAGGTGTATTGTATAGACCTAATTCCTCTCCAAGTGTTTCTGAGTACAATCCCCACCCTTCTATGTAGCCCGTATAAAATGGGAACCGACTGGGTGCTTCAAAGTATCTCCGATCTTCAGAAAATTGCCTGAACTTGGGCAAGTCCCTGTTTTCCCCCTGTATTGCCGCCTGTGTGTGATGACCTGGTATAGCTTCGTGTAATGCAAGACTTTCGCATTCGAACAATCTACGGGTTGGAAGCTCAGACGTGTTTACATAAAATGTACCTGGTCTATCATCTCCCCCCGCCAGGTAATATGCCGCAGGTGCCATGTCAGCATGAGCCGGTGGTGTTTCCACGATTTGAAAAGGAGATCTTGGTAGGGTAGACACGTGAAATAGCTTCAACAAAGCCGGTGATATTCTCCCCGCCAAATCACGATAATGTGCACAGAGATCGGGTCCAGATTTTGGTGCAAACTTTGGATCAGTCCTGAGATATTCCATGTACTCTTCAAGCTTATTCTCAAATCCATCTTCAGCTGCTATTGATTCCATTTTAGTTTTGATTCTATTCACTTCATCTAATCCCAGTTGATGGATATCCCGAGCAGACATTTTAGTTGTTGTGTGAAATTCTAGACAATCTTGATAATACTGAGCACCATTTGGGTACCCCTTTGAAGCACTAATTTCCAACCGAAGATTTGGAATATATTCATCCTCCAAAAAGTCAGCAAATGATGAAAAAGCTTCAGTCACTTGATTAACAACTAGACTCGTGCATTCATCCTTCCACACTTCGTCATTATTTTCAGCTTTGACTTGATTTAGCTTATCAGAGAAAGCTTTGCATCTGCCTTCCACCATGTGGCGGATCTGTTTCACCACACCGTCCAAACTAACCTTTGGTGGTGTACGTCCTTCCTTCATTCCTTCTTTCAACAGCTCCCTCACTTCAGTCAATTGTACAGGTATACCCTCCAAAAATTTCCTGTAGAATTCTTTTTGATCCGTGGTTTTAACAGGTAAATACTTTGCATAGAGAGGAAGATCCGTCTGCGGCCCTTCTAGCCTATTAACACAATTTAAATACGATTTATGCTCACTGTATTTGACATAATCTTCCAATTGTGCAACGTACAGCATGTAGCTCAACCTATCGTTTGGTTGGAACAAATCTGCCTCGTCCGGTGTGATTTCATTCTTAATGCGTTGAAGAGCCGCTGTTACCCAGGACAGACGGGATGCAAAAGATTGCAACGAACGCGGGTCGATGGCGTGTTTTGATCGACGGTGGTGCAAGAGACCCAGGGCAGCGGCGAGTTCGGGATCTGTATCGATTCGAAATTGGAAGGTCTTCTCCATCTCACCTTGGAGGAACGATAGCTTTTGTTTCGTTGACATTATTTTCTTGCGAGTGGCCTGGCTTATTTCTGGGGTAAGGGTGAGGGGTGGGATTGTTGCTGGAGCTTGCTGGAGCGAGAGATTTTGGATAGTCTGCGGTCTACGGCATATCTACGGATTGGGGATGAATGATGATGGTGATGGTTGATGGTTCAGATTTCAGATACGAAGTCGAAGGTATTTACCTTTAAAGGTGAAAGTGATATAACACAGATTTAGTATCGTAACATACTGGATACGGGACCTGCAAGTCCATTATGTCAATATCTTTTAAATGTTAAAGGTAGATCGACTATGCCCGTATAACATCGTGACGCTCCACCCAGACACACGAATACTTCACACGAACTACGAAGTCAAAGATGTTTACCTTATAAAGTGAAAATTATTAGTGGCCAGATATCATGTCCTTAAAAGGAATCATAATGTCACTAACTCACTAACTTTTAAACTTGAACGGTAGATCAACTATGCTCGTATAACATCGTGACGCTCCATCCACGACACTTTACACGAACAAACCCATCAAAAAGAAATCGAAGGCCACAGACCGACCCAGCCACAGAGCCGAAACGACAAGCGATTCACCCACAGAAATAGACAACTGGTCGCCCGTCCGATATTAATAGCATATTTTTAAGAACAAACAAAGGAAATGAGTTACCATCCTATGCGTCGCGATCTGTGGACGGACACAGAAATGAATATTAAGCGCATGGCAAAGGAAACGAGGTGTGTGGATGAATGGAAAGAGTGCAGAAACAAAATTCCATCACTCCTAGGTGTCGTCAACATTGACCATTTCAACGGCAAAACCGAATCAACATATCATAATCACTTCGATGGCTCTGAATTGTTGTCGACTTGTGAAGCACTCAAGAAGGGGCTAGGGACGCATGTGAACAACATATCGCGTGATTGGAAAAAGTTCGAGAGGCCTCAAGCAAAGGGATCCAGTGGAGAACGCCGTCGGTTCGAGGACGCAGAAGAGAAAGAAATCACGATTGTTTTCTCAAACAGTGACAGTGGAATCTCCCAAGAAATGCCTATCAAACCCTCAACTCCCCTTAAATCCATGTTCAACAAATACTCTGATGAGTGTGGCATGCCATTACGCTCTCTACGATTCACGTTCAATGGGAGCACACTATTTCTAAGTTCTTTAGGTTGCAAAACTGCCAATGATCTCAAGCTGGTCCATCTTGATTGCATTTCAGTTGTGTCAAACATTCAGCAGCCGTCATCCAACTCCGTGTCTGAACCATCCAAACAATCCAAACACGCACAAAAGGGCTCTAGCAAACGTCCAAACAAGAAGCAGCAAAAGAAGAAGAGGGGAAGCAAGCCATCACAGACCATAATCATGCTCAGTAAAAGTGAGGAGAAGGCCAAAGAAACCCATTCTATTAGCCTGTCAAAAATATTCGAGGAGGCTGAGCCATTATTCAAAGCCATTCGCCAGCGACTTAATAATCTTTCTTTGGATTGTGAGAGTCCAAAGATGAGGTTGTCAACCAGCAGAAAGAAAGAGGGCTCAACAAACACAGTGGTTTCACACTCCAACACCTTTGGACTTGGTGGAAAGGCAGGAAAGTCATACTACATGGTTAATGTTGGACAGGTAGAGAACTTGTACCTCTCCTCAAAGCACAATTCTATTCACTCTAGATCGTCTTCAAGAGTGTGTGCTTCTATTGACTTGCATGGGTGCAAAAGGGATGAAGCTATCTCTAGACTTGATGAAGCTTTGGTTGGCTGGATGGATATTGCTATGAAGGGAGAGTATCCTTGGGTAAAGCCTGTTAAAATTATTTGTGGTGGGGGTAGTCAAATCTTGTCAGAAACAGTTGAGTCATGGATAAAAGAAAAGAGGAATGTTGCAAATGCACCAAAAGGGAGTTTATCATTTCATTAGTAATCGTTCCGGGATATAAAGTTTATTACTTATCTTCAAACTTGATATCAGCACAATGGTAACTAATGAACTAACTGGAAGGTCATAGAAAAAGTAGAACGAAAAATACATACTTAATTTTGCAAATTATCAATAAAGCATTGAATCTTTCCTTTTTGATGATCTGCTCTGCCAGAGGAAGTTAACCACATCTATCATGTACAAAACCATGTGAGCACAAATTCAGATAAGATCAATAGTGTGTGATGTTAATCTTTCACCAAAAAGTCAATATAGACTAATGTTACATACAACTCCTATTTATCCATTGATTTCACTACACATAAGTGAAACTGTCATACCTCTTTCACTGAACAATAGAGGAGATACAGCGGGACAAGAGGCTCAATCACATCTTCCAAGATCATGGGCTTGATCATAAGAAAAGCATTTTTGGTTTCAGTTTGTTAAAGTCAAACACATTCTTGATGCTATCCACAGTAGTTTTTTTGTCCATTCATCAACTGGTCCATTGACAAGGAATTGGCATGATGAATGGTGCCCACCTTCTCCTTCGGTCTTAGATCTGGGTATTGATTCAATTGGATTGCAGTGATAACAGTATTTTTAACAGATTTGCATACATTGAGTACACAATCAACATTGACGATAAACCCAATTTGATTACTGATCATTCCTATTTGAATTTTGTAGCTGACATATCTCTGGCACTCAAGATGGTCACAATCAGAGGGCATTGCAATTGATGGTTCTTCTGGAGAAAATTGAGAGCTTTTTACCCAACGGAGTGCAAACCTGAGCAAACGTCCATATGTACCTCACATACGTAAACAAAACAAAAATAAACTGCTCAATTGTTCCTTAATACAGCCTCCCAACAATACTCTAAACCTAAAGAAAACGCGTAAGTGGCCAGAGCAGAGAGTTCTGAACATCACATCACATCACAAAAAACACAAAGACACAAGACATATGGAGGTTTGGTTCTGAATTGCATTAAATACAATTCACCCTTCTCCCGATCCCTTCAGCCTAACAAGATGCTCCACCACAAGACTCCAAGCATCGTCCTCACTCTCTCTCCCTTCATTGATACAACGACAGAAACAGCAGCATCATTCGGTGTTCGGTGGGATGGATTGCAACCCAAATTATTCCACACCTGCTCGTTTATTTTGGGGTGGTTTCTTTGTCATGGGCCATGAGGAAGGATTGAACGATCCATCTGGGGTACGTGTCTGTGGAATTGATGTTTGATCATTTTTTTGACACGTTGTGGCTGAATTGCTCAACTTGCTTTCTAATGTAACACGGCAAGGCATCGCTGTACCAATTACCCAAAATCATTATTGTGTAAACTGGAACCTCTCTCAGATACTTTGCCATTGCTGCTCTCAATCTGATTAAATGAGTTCCGATCCCCCCTTTTATATCAATTCTTTCTCTCCTCTCTGCTTCTATAGCATTTTCAAGTACATTCACCAACATTTTAGAGGTAATGTGTTCAATCCTCCCATTTTTCACACCGTCAAGACTGGGTTATTATTATCTGATCCTGGGTAGGACCTGATTCTCTTTACTACTTATGCCCAACTTCTCATGAGACACAGGATTAAATCTCCAGAAGAAAGTTGATTTACTGTGTTGCTTTTCTCGTCTCTTTTCTGCATTTCAAATGTAATTGAACACTTCTGCTCTCTCTAGGTGGGGGCAATGATGGGGCTCTCTCTCTCCCGAGATGAAATGGATGTTACGGAACCATATGATATCCACCCTTCTTGTCTCTGCTTACAGGACATCAAGTAAGTATCAACAGGACTTACATGCAAAGAAAAAGTTCCCCGACGCAAGTTGTGCTGTTACCAGTTGTAGATACCTCAGTAGAATCATTGAGTTTTGATAGCTCCTTTAAGGCAAAACAGAGGATTGCCTTTTGCTGTTCCACAGCTGGGTCTTTGTTTCTGTAGGCTCTGTAAACTGTCTTTGTTGAAGTCCCACAAGCTCTCCATCCTCGTCGAGGGATAGCTTCCAGTATCATTGTCCCTGAAGGTCGCAACCACATATGAGACAGTGTTTTCATCGTCTCTGTCGTTATTCCTGGACAGAGCATCCGCCACGATGTTGTAGATTTCATTCCCATGAGCTCCCAACTAGATAGCTCTGCCTGGTAGTCCCGTCACGGTCCCACCTGTCCGTCGATTCTCAGGTCTTCTTTTTGCTCCAACATGCCTCAGAATACTACTGCCAACCCAACAGCTGAGACATATGTGCTTCCTGCACTAGCCATCAAGAAAGCTTTCTACTCATTAGAAGAGTTAGTTGGTTTCGGAATTAATACTTGTTGAAGGACTGATTCGTACCCTCCTCGCTCTGACAGGCTCCGAACGTAATATGATAAGACAAACGAAAACCAATTCATTGGCAACGTGCTTACCAGTATCAACAAAGCCTCTAGAAACTTACTAATCAGGGCATTGCTCTTTGTTGTTTTTTGGTGTGGTTTAATGGTGTCATTGGTCATCTCATTTTGAGTCATGCCAGCTGATAAATGTTGGTTTTAGATCAAGCTCTGGTGATGGCTATGGCAATGTAAACACAGCAAACAACAAACAAATCAATTACTGAAATTTACTCACTGAGTCAGCCGAACTCTTAGATGTTTGTCAGCCCTTGGCAATCAAATTAACCAACGTTCATGGTGGCCTTGATTTGGTGATTGTTTGTTGTTTGATGGATGAAAGCTGGATGAGTGAGTCGGTTCAGGTCAGTTAATGTCATAACAGTAAACATGTGGATGATACGTGTTTGATACTTGGGACTTACGGCAGTCCACCAGGACCTCTTGCATGTCTTTCCAACTTCAATCTCAACACAAACAAACAAAAAGAAAACAAATCAACAACACCCTCCCCTT
>JALLAY010000608.1:0-13921 GCA_036939635.1 Cyclotella baltica
ATTCCCACGAATTCGGGATTAAGCATGTTAAATCCTGTAATATTGATTCCCCATTGATTGACATGGCCTAAAGTGTCACCCGAAGAAAGTTGAATAAAGGTGATAAAGTCTGACTGAGATAATGTGTCATCATAGAATGCTGCTTGGAGGAGATGGTAATAACAAGTTTGGATGTTAACTGCCCTAGGCTGTGGGATTACTCTTTCCGAGTAGAATAAGTTTGTGTCTCTGCGATGCGTGTCTCTGTCACTATTCATTGCAGATGCAGACGTTATCGACATCAACAGCAGCAGTAGAATGCACCTGAAAACCACAATGGTTTCTTGAAGCATATTCAACCGTCGCATGTTATTTAACTTGGTTGGGTTCATTTTGGTCTCGGTCTAAAAACACGAATTCCTCCTCTGCAATCACACAGACCAAATGTTCTATACTCCTCGTTCCTTCCAATCGTATTATTGATAATTTGCTGCTGGGCACTTGCTGGCTTTTAATTGATTGTCGATATATTGACAAAGTTAATGGGGTGGGGGCTGCTCTTGCTGTGTGTTGTTCCCATTGTCTGCGATCCGCCATCGCCATGTTCGTCGTTCATCGCCGTCGGCCGCCATTGTGTCTTGTCCGTTCAGATGAAGTTGCCTTTGGCACGAATGTGGGAACGTCAACTACAAGTGCAATCTTCAATAATTTAACCACCAGTCACTAACAACTGGACACAGATACAGACCCACATGGCCGCTGACTGCCCCATCGCATCAAAAAATCACCTAACACCATAACGACAACATTTCAACCCAAAACCCAAAACCATGGCCATATCCATTGAAACAACATTATTGGCAATCCTTATTACCGGTCTTCAGTATCGTAGAACTTTTCTTCGCTGTATCTTATCTATAATAGAGTATACATTCTATTATTAATCAATAATCAATAAGAGTAAAAAAGGTCATCCTTTGATTGAGAAAAGCACACGATTTTTTTTGCTAAGACCTCAATCACGCTGCCTGACGATGACAATGAAGACAATGGTCATTCCATGTCTTCTCCCCACAGTCACCCCATGTTTTTGCTTTGCAGTCACAGTCTTTTGCCTACCATTGTCTCGTATTATGTGTCTTGTTTTGTGTGTGGCATTTGTGACCGCACCACACACCACACATCAAGCAACATCATCTATGATGTGATGTAACAATCAACCATGAAGTGGGGCCCCAGATTCTAGACCAAGATACATATTGAAAATCGAAGGGTCTTATTTGGGATTGAATGGTTACTGAGCAATTGGTACCGATCAATTTGAACTAAAATGGCATTTTGGTCATTAGCAGTAACGAAAGATGTGGATTGCAACTGAATGCAAAGAAAAAGTGATATAACAAATGTAATTATCTATTTATCTCATCTTCAGACAAGTAAATAAACTACTCAATACTAATAAAACAAACTGAAATAATTGTCCATTACACTTAGCGCAAAGCATGAAGCATGTCACTATCAAATAGAAAGGGCAGACATTTGATATAAAATATGCATTAATCGAGGTTGCTGTGTATTTTTTTATAAAGTAATAGTGTAACTTGGTGTAATTCTCACATTTGGAACCACTGATAGGATAGCAGAGTAAAAACATTATCCATCGATTTTCAAGTAACTTCACAAAACCAAGTTCCTGTAAAAACATAATACGCAACAAATGTGTTCAGTTGTAAGGTTACAAAGTAAACGGGTCAAAGCAAGGCCGTAAAAAGTAATAACAGCAACAGTGTTCCTTCTGCCAGTAGTTTGATGTGAGTAATCAACAAAGTGCAAGATGCAGCGGCTCGGGGCTCCCCAAGTTTGCTACAATTATTGCCCCCAATAATCTAGGACGTTAAGCTCACATACAACCCCATGTGCATAAATGTGATTGCTATGTGAATGATAATATTAATAATGAATAATCAAACATTTAATTTGCATTTCAATCCATATCGCCACATGCAAACAAATTTCGTCATCACAAGACTCCAACGGAACAAACCACTTCTAGAGCCATCATTGTGATGATGTATACTGGAGGAGAAGGAGTGATTGGTTTGGTGGCTGGTTGCTATCATGTCCCCGGTGATCATGGTTCATCGATGTTCATGGTCGCTCTCGCTCTTTTTCTTGAAGACACGTTCGAATGAATGGAATAAATGTCCCTGTTTTCATGTTAAAAAACTGCCGTCAAGATGCAATTTTATCGTAGAAAACTTCTATGATAAATCCAGAATCTCTGTTGGACTGGGCAGCTTGCTGGCTTTTAACGCGAAGACGGGAGTACTCGGGACTCTCAATATCGAAGAAGTTTTCTACGATGCAAACTCAAATTTGGTACCGTATTCTACGATATTGAAAATGGATTCTTGAGATTACAAAAATCATAAAGAAAAGAATACTGTGGGGAACAACTGTTCAAGCAATGCTGTACAGTTCGTTCCGTAGAAAATAAGATTAAACTATAATAATAATCACATTAGAAAAACTTGTGGTGGTGGCGGGCAGAACACATGAATCAAAACTAAAGAATATCATAGTGTGTAATAATTTTATGTTTATTTTAGTTTGTTATTAACACCATTAGTCACAAATAACCTGCACGTTCAAATAACTAGGGGGAAAGTGGGATATGTTGGTTTAGCTTAGGGAATTGTACTGTCTGCAATTTTCAGTTCATCCACCTTCCCACTAACATCCGATATCGAGACATATACCAGACAGATATGGTACTGGTACTACCTCTGTAGCACCAAATACCATATCTAGCACATAGAATGATCACATCCTACGATAAGGATCTTACTACCAACTAACACCTTCATCTTGGTACCATGGTGAGGGCCTAATCATAAGTCATATGCCAGCCCAATGAGTATGTTACAGTGTGTTTGTTGTGACACTGGAAACTATGGAATAAGGTGGACAGGCATTATCTTTTAATCTAGTCTCTAGAGAAAGACCTTTGAACTGATACTTGTGTTTCAAATTCAAATGCATTGTTGTTTACTAGAATTAAGCATATATTTACTGTTCAGTCTTCAAATTTATGCACAGTGCGCCAAATTTCCACCGCCACCCTGAGGAGCCGAAGGTGGTTTCTCCGAAGAAGGTTGCTGAGGTCCCAAATTAGCAGTTTGTTGGGATTCAGTTGAGTTTTGCATGGGCAGGCCAGAGGGCGCTGTGGTTGCAGTGTGAGGGAACATCATTGCCATGGCGGGATTTTGTTGGAAAGTTGATTGGGCCTGGAGCATTCCTTGTTGGATTGATGGAGGCATCAATGATTGCATTGGGGTTGTGGCTTGGGCAAATTGCTGAGGGGTGGAGTGGCCCGTGGATGGGGGGTTGCTGTTCTGACCACTATTATTGGTTTCAGTTTGTTGCATACCAGGGACTTGGAATGAAAATGCTTGAGCTTGAGGGAAAGCTGCAGCACCTAGAGCTTGACCCATCATTTGATGGGCATTGAATTGATAGGCTGGATTGAGAGCATTTTGATTTTGTATCGCATGAGGAAGGTTACTGTGCGCAGCGTGTGCTGCTTGAGCCTGTTGAGGAAATGATGCATTGCTATTATTTGTTTGCATAGCATGAGCTACTGCCGGGGGGGACATCCACTGAGGAGCAAAGGCGCCTCCCATTAGGTGAGCCGCAGGGAAACCTGAAGCAACTGAATTGACTGCGTCTTGGGGCACCATCATTGGTACCATCATCATGATCTAGTAAGTAATTAAGAAACACGTTATAGGTCAGTGAAGGTTAACTAAAAGAAATTGGAACAATTAAATGAACAAGTTCTAAAACATACCTTCTCCTGTGGCTTCTGCTGCCCCATGCCCATACCCATTGTCTTGTAATGTGCAACCATCCTCCTCAATTCCTCCACCTCCTTTTTCAATTCACAATTCTGCCTCCTTGCATCCCTCAATTCTCCGTTCCTCTTTTTTCGTATAGCTCGAAACTGAGATAGCATGAGGCTAGTACGGGCAATTAGCTCTACGCGATTGGATGCACTGTAGGTCCCTGCGGCAGATATGGCGTTCTGAATGGATCCCCCTGGAAACAGTGAGTCGTCTGATTTTAGACGTTTATTTGAGTCTGTCTCTGCTGCTTCCCCCTCTGCTTTGGGTTTCTCCTGTGCCAATTCGTAGAGAGAATGAAACTGAGCCTCCTCCATAAAGTCAGTCGTTTCAATCTCACGAACAATTGAGGCAAGAGTGGTAAATTGTGAATTGATATCGAGTCGTCTCTGTTTCTCACGGTTGCGTTTGCGTTCGATCCGATCACACTTTTTTGTACATACTTCCCCCTCGGCTTCTTTACAAGAGGCAGGTTTCTTACAATCTTCTTCTGAGGGGGGAGGAGAATCGTGGTTTTTCAATGGCTGTGATTGCTCTACAATTGCCAACGCTTCAGCCGGTGTTACAATTGAATGGTCTTTAGCCGCAGCCATTAGCTTCGAAGTAATTTTTGCAGCGGAATCGTTATCGTCCTGACCGCCAGCCCCTGCCTTTGAATCATCACTGTTCCCCCCGTGATCTACCGCAGGTAGGGCATGGTGTTCATGTCCATTAGGAGAGTGTCCAAAGCAGCCGTCTAAAACCCCCATCCAATCATAGTCGGCGTTGGAGAAGTGGCTCATTTGATCGGCTCCGTCGCCGTCGGTTGCTTCGAAGGAGTTGGTGGGGCCGGAGGAGGTGGGTTGGTCTGTCATGGTTTTTTTGTAGATAAGGAACGGCGGCGGTGGAGGAAAGAGTCACGAGTATGTCCGTTGCCGAGGATGGTTTAATGCCGATGATGAGTAAATTTGACTGAGCTAGAACCGGAAATAAAAAGGAGGCGTCATGGTGATGGTGTTTTTCGTTGTTACGATTGTTGGGCGGCGTGCTTTTTTCTTGAAGGACAATCTTGTAGAGTCGGTAGGAGTGTTTAAGACCACAATGTCATACATCCGAGTATATTTAACAAAAAAGAGTCATTCCGACACAACGAGACGGTCCTTCGACGTAACCTCATCCCAACTGTTCCACGTGTAGGTTAATCAACCATAGCACCTGATTTCGGTAATGTTCAAATCCAAAACAGACTTACGTTTGAACCGGAAACACGACGGTTTGTAACGGTAACGTCCAATCACAATGATAGAACAATCAATAAAATCCGGTATTTTTCGGTCTTTCACACAAAAATTTCACCGGATTGGCGAGGCGAAGAGCTCGATTCAAACGCGTTGAAGATCGACGACAATGACAATGTGAATGGAGTTCAACTCATTGGTGGCTTACTCTGCATTAATCTCAATCAAATGAGCATTGATAGACAGTAATATCTACCTTAATACCATTAACTAACTATGACCGCATCCCCCTCAGCCTGCGCCGACGACGATCCCTCCATCTCAAAGCTAAAAGAACTACGACGGAAGTCCTTCCGCGACCAAGCAATGTGGTTCCTAAACACCAGTTCTGCCGGCGAGAATCCTGAAAAGTGCGAGAGTGTACGAAGGATGGAACAAAAGTGCAGTGAAGTTGAATCCAAGGCGGTTAGTGGTGGAGAATCAGTCTTGGATGAATTCACCGCGCATCGGTTACTAGAGTATTCGAATTCACCTTGTACAGTGCCAGAGTTGAGAAATTTTGTAGAGGGCATTTATGGGAATAAGAAGAGACGGGTGTCGTTGGCTGAATTGTTGATTTATGCTTTTGATGATGATTGGAAGAAGTTGGTGAATAGTCCGGATTGTTATGATTTGATTGCTGAAAGACGTGCTAGAGATGAATTGGAATCTTTAAAGGCAGAGTTGAAGAGGCTGACAGATGCTGCAAGTGTTGGAGCAAGAGCTGCGGAAGATGCTCGCCAAGCTGAGGTAACTTGAGTTAGTTTATCGCATTTGCTATTGATCAATTAACCTTCTAACTTTATGCATGTTCCACTCATCATACATTTACTACTTTCCCATCCAGATAATAGCTATTGAAAAAGAAGATGACGCCAGGCGAAAAGCAGAAGCTGCAAGGGAGGCCGAGATATTTTCTCGCGAGTTGTTGGAGAAAGAAAAAGAGCATTTGGACTCGTTGAACAAACTCGAGAGAACGAATAGTCAAAGAAGGGAATCTTTAGAGGCAATAGTTGCAGATAGTTCAAAAGGAATAGTTACTCGTAACAGAGCCAATGCGGAGCTCGCAATTTTATTAAGTGAGGACCCTATTTCGCTAAGAACAGCAAGGATAAAGCAAGAATCGGTAGCAAAAAAGGCATCAGAGGCAGCAGCCAAGTGTAAGGAAGCAGTACTTCACTCAGACCAAGCACTTCAACTTGCGAGAGAAGCTAGGTGTCAGGCAAACAAGCAAAAGGAGCTGGCAATCGATGCATCTCAAGCAGCCGAAGATTCAATTCCTCCGGCGCAAATGGCATTTGAGAAGGCGAAGAAAACATTAGACAACCTTTATAAGATGCAGGAGGGTGGCAGAGGCACTAAGTTCTTCCTCGACGCAGAGCTTAACGAGCAAAGGCGGTTTCTTCCTAAGAGCAAATTCCTTGTTGCTCAAAAACTAACTTAGAGGTGGTGGTTGTTGGGCAATCCTGAAAATCTCATCGTGTAGGTTGGGTGTGTGACTCGATGTGAATATAACAAGAATTAGTTGTGTTAATGTTTGTGCCTTCGGACCTAATACTAAACAAAACAGATACAATAGTCATACCTGATTTCCATTATGTTTGGTCACTCGAGAACAAGCCATTTCTTGCTCCAAAGATATTCTTGGGATCGAGAGCTTTCTTGACAGCAATAATGGAATTAACATACTCTTCAGAATAAATTTGTTGAACAAATGGTGCACGTAACTTGCCCAAGCCATGGTGGTGGCTCAGCGAGCCTCCAGCGTTGAGAATTTCTCTGCGTGCACACTCTTCAATCGATGCAAACGTCTGGCTCGGATTGGCAACACCCTTGATATTCATACAGAAATAAAAGTAGACACACACACCTTCATCGTAAAGCTGTGTGACTCTGCAGCAAACAAACGGTGTACCTGGTAGTGCTTGCCTTCTATGTTCAGACTGTATCCTCTGTTTGGTCTTATCAATGACATTTCGCAATCTAGACCAAGGCACAAAAGTTTCGAAGCTTTCTCCGAGTATGTTGTAGTTCAATGCAAAGTCACGTAAATAAGCAATAGCAAATGTAAGATCATAGCCAGCCTTTCCAACAGATGAACCAGCCAAGATGCCACCATGAGATGATGCAAGGTCGCGTACAATCTTTTTCTGTACCTGTACCTCCAATTGACTGCCCTCAAAAGTAATGGTAGCACAAACAACTGACTCTTCGGATAGCTTGCCATAGAAGAATCCAATTTGCTTTGAGACAACATTCTTCACATGTTCAAACCTTGATGATTCGGCTTTCAAAGCTTGTCCAAGTCTGAATTGGTCATTGTCCAGTAGTCTCACGCTTGCTGGTTTCATTGAGCGAATCTTTGATATTGCTTTCACAAATTTCAGTCCAGCATCAAGGTCGGGAAGAAGCACACTCTCGTAAGAAGTTGATTCAGCAAGTGGCCACACCTTGATAATTGCACTAACAACAATCCCTAAACAACCTTCGGAGCCAAGCATGATTGACTTGAAATCAACGCCGGTTGAGACTCGTCCATGAGAGATCTTATCTCCTGCGTGCATGTTTGAAAGTATTCCATTTGCGCCAACCACTGTGACTTCTTTTACAATGTCTTCGATGTTCCCATACCTATTCTGCTTCATGCCACTGGCTTTGGTAGCAATCCATCCACCTAATGTACTGAATTCATAGCTATCGGGCTCGTGCCCAATGGTCAAACCCAGCTTCTCCATGTGCTCAATCAAGTGGCGGCCAGTAATGCCAGCCTCGACATGCGCGAAACCATCTTCCTTGTTCACCCAGATAACTTTATTCATTTGTTTCATGTCAACAGAAATCATTGGTCTAGGGTCTCTGGATCTCTCGGGACAGTGCGTGGCATGCGTAACATTTGTCCCTCCTCCAAATGGAATAAGGCACCAATTTCGTGACTGGGCGAATGAGACTAAATCCTTCACTTCGTTTTCACTCTTGGGCCAAACTACAAGATCTGGAAGGCGAAAACCAATAGATCCTGATCGCAAGTTATACATATCCTCCTGTGTGTGCCCAGTTCCGTGGCGTGCACGATCATAAAGCTTGGTTGAAACCTGGTTCATGCCAGTGCCAAATACAGATGCAATCTCTGAGAGTTCATCAGTAGGCAAGGTGTCAGGAATAAGGTGAAGCTTCTCGACAGTTGGGAAGGTCACATCATTCGGGTTTATAGTGACTTTCAATTGATCTTCAACAAATGCTGCAAGTCCAGGCAGACTCTTCCCGCTGATGTTGTATCTATTCCCTTTCATGACCACACATTTTGACCCATCAGGTCTGACATTTAAAACAAAGTGAGAGTCTTTGTACCCCCAAGCACCTAATGATTCGGAATCAGGATCGTTAGGTGCGGTGTTAAAGAGTGGCTCTGCTCCCAATGAATCACCTTCTGGCTTCAAAAGTGACTTATCTAGTAGCAGTGGCGATGGTGGGACGGTGTCGAGAGACGAGAATCTCATTTGTATGGCTACTCGCATGAGAAACAGAGGTGTTTTGGGGTCGTCTGATAAATATTGTACAATGTGATTTTCGTCTGGTTTTGAAAAGCCACTCAGCTTGAGATTATTGACAACTTTCTCCACTGCGCATTCCGCGGCACGGATATGCTCTAGAAGCTTCTCTACAACGACATTTACTGCTTTGCTTGAGCTCTCTAAAACCTGCTCTGAGCGGGATTGTGATGGTGATAACCAAGAAGACCACGAGGGACTCGAAGAGGTGAGAAAAGGAGCAAAGACATGAGCGAAATGAAGCATGGCAGCCCATTGAAAGTCAAGGCATTGTGGTGGGGCAAGACTAGAAGTTTCACCAAATGCTGGCCAGACTCTGACACTGAGTTGTTCGAGAGCTTCAATAATCACCTCTGTTGGTATTGATAGACACAGCGAAGCGGCCTTCACGTGATATTCGGAAACAATGACCCTACTCTGTTGACGGAGTTGAATTTCTGTGCACAACTGGCTCATTTTCATGCAATCTGGCATTTCCAACACACCAGATGCTGACAATAGAACACGTCCTATATTGACGTTACCTGTGAATGCTCTGTACAACCAATTTATCAGACATCTCAGACTCATAGCTTTACTGCGACCATGATTGGCTTGTTCCATCAAACTTATTTGATCAGGAAGTGCTTCGTAGTTGATTGTCACGGGAAGAATGATATATTTTTGTTCAGTCTCAGCCAGGCACTTCAAAAAGCCAGTCTTTGGAGGCGAAAAAGTACGATACCTGCTGCGCTTTCCTTCTATGAATACCTCAATGAATGTGGGCATTTTTGTGTTCTTGGTAATACTGCATAAATCATTTCTCAGATTAGGATCTATTCGTTTCGTACCCCGCTTTAAGAAGAATGCTTGAGCTCCACGCGCAAGCATTCCAATGATGGGAATGTGTTTAAAGTCATCCGCTGCTGCAATGAAGGGTGTACTAATCCCCAATTCAGGAAATGAAAAACAAACATAGCTGATGATAAGGAAGTCATAAAATGATCTGTGTGTTGGAGCAATGATTACATGAGGCCGCGAATCTACTGGAGATTCTTCCAACACTCTGGCCAGTTCAACAAATTTAGCCGTGTCTACTTCGATTTGAGTTGCAGTGTGACGAAAAACCTTGGATAGTATCCAACCTCCGACACGTATGAAAAGGTTGCCCTTAGGCTGAGTGAATGCCCACAATAGATCTGACATCGGTTTATTGTGATTTGAACCAGCTACCATCATTGCAGAAGCTGAACTCTCAGGGCAGACTAAAAGATTGGTTTTGTTGACGCGTTGGCGAGATCTTTGTTTCTCGATTGATAGTATGAATTCGTGTGCCGCAACAGCACAACTGAACATGTATCTTTCACCGTTAAAATCGGATGGTGCCACGAGATCACTCTTGAAATAGAAGTTTTGATTTGCAAAAGGAAAGAAGAGCATTGGCAAATCAAGTATTGGAGACAAGGTCTTCAAATTCCGTGCAAATGTTGACTTGATGTTGAGCCCATCACAAAGATTTAATACAGTATCGATGGGCGCCCGAACAATCATGGAGTGAATGCGATGAAATGCAGCATACTGAAAATTGAACCATGGAAATATTTTGGTCGAAAGCAAAAGGCCTGCATACGCTACTACTCGATTGACGTGTCCACAAACCGAACCAAGATGCGTGATGGCAAATGCATAACTGACCCAAGAAAAGGAAGACTTTGTAGGTGAGGAGGCGTCCCATGCAACTGTTGATATTGTTGTGTTGTGATAATTAACAACTTGACTGCCATCATCTGAAGCAGTCTCCTTTTTCTCTTCAACAAAGGTGGTGCTGTCAAAGTGGGCTGGGACAACCTTGTTAGTTTTGAATGCTTTTGAAATGACAAAGCGACAGACAACGTCCGCCGGAACAAATGGCACAAGTTCTTTTCCAAAGCACCACATATTATAAGGAAATTTCAAGTACAGACATGCAGCTGCCACGATTGTTGATGGCTTCTCTCCAGCCCATCCTTCATAAGGCTCCTGCACGGACGGCCCGACGATGCTTGGTCTAACAATAATCGTATTCACATTCTGATCTGCATGAAGTAGATGCTCACAGACACATTTGCTGAATGTGTAAGTATTGGGGAATCCAAGCTCATTCATAGCCGCAGAAGCATAGGATTGGGACCCGAGCATTGACTTATAAATCTCCAGCGGGTCGTATGGATCCAGAGAGAAGAGAGATTCTGGAAGAGGTCTTGACTTTGTACCGGTCTTTTTACCGTGCACAAAAGCAGTGCTGATGTAAACAAATGTAGCATTCTTGTTACGGAGATTCTTGGTTAGCTTTTGCATTTGCAATGAAGAAGTAATGTTTGATACCGCTGCTTGCTCGAGAGGTTGTTGGAAGCTGACTGCAGCTGCACAATGAAACACATGTGAAATATTCAACTCACAAAGCGAAGCAAGTTGTTGTTGTGTCAGGCCACAGTCTGGGATGGTCACGTCGCCCTCAATTACGTGTATTAGAGAAAGTTTTTCCTCTTTGGAGAGAAAATCAAACATTGATTGTGACAGGAGGCCTTTGACCCGTTCTTTTGCAGATTTGCCTCGCTTTGCTCTTACAATCACAACAGCACCACTCAATCCAAGAGATTCACGATGAATCAGCAGCTCGCGAAGTAGTAAAGAGCCAATGAAGCCTGTCGCACCAGTGACAAGACACATTCGAGCATCATCTTTACCAGAATTATGAACCAGTGGAATTTTTGTCGAGTCCAATTGAAGGACTGTTTTTGATTGTGAGAATGCACCTTTAGTTTTGGTGGCAAACTCATCATCAAATGGTGACGTGAACAGCATGTCACAATACTTTGCAAAAGTGTTTGAAGATTGAAGATATATTGGTCCCATGTATTGACTGAGTAGCACTGACAGAATAAACACAAAGAAACATATCCAGAAAATCCTGCGTGCAAACCCAAAGGCTAGAGAAAGTATCATTTTCGTGGGAGTATTGTGCTGGTCAATAAAATACCATTGGAACAGAACAGCAATGAGTACAAAAGAGTAATGCTGTGGCATCTGATTGGATTGTCTCTTCCGTAAAGAATTCAACTGTTCCTCATCAACACTTTCTTTCAGCGCTTTGAGCAATCGATTCTCATCATGCACAGAAAAGCCACTGCTCATAACAGGAAGATACAATATCTTCTCAAACACCTCACAAAGTCTAGGACAGCTAGAATCGACTGGTTTCAGCTGAGTCAAACCACAAGGAGCGTCAATGCCACTATCCAGTAGAGCTTTGCTTAGACGCTTGGGATTGTTGACTAGAACTGGAAAGATCCATCCGTTCATGCTACACCCATTCTGATGTGTTGGTATTGCAATTTTGCCAGGCAGTTCACTCACTAGCCGCTTTTCGATGGAACTGCACCTCTTTTTACGAGCCATTGTTGCTTGCACCGTCACACTGGAACACTTCAATCGACGATACAACAGAGCAAGCAAAGCCGGACACGGCTTGCGTCTCAACTGCTTCATCAACTCTTTCTTATCACCACCTGAAAATCCTCTCAATGCCGAAACCACAAAGTCATTATAATTCAATCCAACAAATTCAATCATTGCTTTGATGGCACCACATCCATATCGAGAGTAAGACAGCACATGAAGCATCAAACATTTGAATACTCGTTGAAAGAAGGTATAATTCGATTGCTGCGTGTAGCCTTCTTGCATCCTCTTCATTGTATCTGCATACTCAATCATGCTGTTTGGATTTTCAGTTTGGTTACTTCTCATGACGGCCAAACCACCACCAAGAGCTGTACAAGTCTTGATGGGACCAAATGAAAAGAAACTAATGTCTGCATATTGACTTCCTGTGGTTTCTCCATTAAAACACTGAGCACAATCTTCCCAAATCTCAATCTTGTGTCGACTTGCCACTTTACTCAATTGTTTCATTGTATCTTCATTGGCAATACGTGCTCCAAATGGATGAACTACCAGAATAGCCACTGTTTTATTGGTTATTGAAGCCTTGACCTGCTCCAAATCAATACCCCATTTCACTCCAGAATCTGATCCCTCATTATCCAAACTATTGTCTTCAGCTTCAGGAAGATCAACCGGAACCAACTTTAAACCATGACACTGCATAACATCAATCATGCCCTGGATACTTAATCCAGGAACAATAACCACTTCGGATTCGGATGGGAAGGTTCTTGTCGAGAGGTAGAGGTCTAGCAGGCTTCGGATGGAGAGGCCCACTACTATGGATGATTCACTGCTTTCTCCGTTGAGTTGTGCATTTTCGTTAGCGTGAGCCCACTTGACAATTTGTTCCTCGAACCGTCTCGCCTTGGCCATTGGATGGCACGATCCAAACACCAACCCAATCAAATTCACAATGGCAGACGGTAAGATTCGCGACATTAAGTTGTAAATTGGTCCGCTGAAGAGATGGTACATGGCATGAATTACACATTGGTATAGAGCGTAAAAGAAGTCAATGAAGGAAATGTCCAATTGTCCCCTGGGGAGGAGGGGAGGTGGTAGAAGAGAGGTTAGGAGGGAGATGATTTGCAGGACTGTTGACATGACGTTGTTTGATTCTGATTCTTTCACAGATTTTTCAGTCTCGGTGCTTTCCAAATTATCTGCCGCACCAACAGAGGCACCAACAGACTCTTCACTCTTTCCTTCCACATTCAATTCACTCCCATCATCTTTAATCCCTTCCACCCCACCATCTCCATTTTCCCCACATCCCTTCTCACCATCCAACCTCGCCAACTCACTAACCAACCCGGCATAAATCATCTCACACTCCCTCCCCACCACATGTCCATTCTGACCCGCCGCAACCTCACAATACCTCACCATTGCCTCATACTCATCACTACACTCTTGGAGACAAGATGAAAAAGCATCGTATTTGGCTCTACCCACGGGGTTTAAAATGGACGGTTTTGAGCCTAGAGTTTGACACGTGGCTACCTTGTAGTATCCGTAGAGTTGGAGTTTGATACTATCGGGAATGGGGACGTCGGTTGGGGGAGAGGAACGGATTAAGGTGGAGATTTTTTGGAATGCTGTAGTTATCAAGTGTTTTTTCGTCATGGTGAGTGTTGTTGGAGTCATAGATCATTCAACGTGAAGGCATTTTGCAATTTGTCATTGTATAAGCGAAGTGCGTCTGAAAAAAAGGGGCATTTTGGTGTTTGCTCGCCAAAATCCACATTTCCCAACGCACGCCACTTCC
>JALLAY010000609.1:0-13796 GCA_036939635.1 Cyclotella baltica
AACAGTTAGGCGCCGGCCGCCGTGGTCATTTTGGCCAACTGGTTCTAGGTTCAGTTCCTCCGGCTGGTTCTAAACCATCCATCCTATGGCAGTGATGGCTGAATGATGGCTGATGGCCCACGATGGTTCATGGCGCGATTTAATCTAACACGAGATTTTTACGATTTCTACATCTTATATGTGTAGGAGTAGATAGAGTTCAGGTACCTAATGGCGCAAAACCTCGACATTCTCACGAAGTTGTCGCAAGCCGAAACCATGGCCGCCACCTCTGCTGGCCCTGTGACTTTGGTACCCTCTTGAATCTCGAGCGATGGCTAATGTGGACATTGTTATTACCCAATGGCTGTGGAAGGAGCTCTAGCCCTTTTCACTAGCTCTTGTGCCGAGAGTCCTTCGACATTCCAGTGTCTCTATCCATTGATTGCACCACAATGGATAGTGACTGGGGGCAGCAACAAAGGCCACGAGCACAAACCATGATTCTGAGATGGGGGTCAAATCCAATTTGGCCATCTCCGGTCCACTGGTCTTTCTCACGACCATCATCCCACTGTTGGCGGATAATGTAGACCGTGGCATTTTTTACTTCTTGAATAACTTTCAATTCTCTTGTCTTCAATGAAAGGAAGAACAGATCAAAGGTACTGGCCACTCAAATATTTCAACCTGCTCACGTAAACCATCAAAGTTTGAATGCTGTCAATTGTATGTCACATTTACCTTGCCATTCATTGGAAGTATTTCAGAAGCTGTGTTCTTTGTGGACTCTGTGATTGGTGTCTCAGCTTTCAACTTTTGAACTAATTTCTGGCACCAAAAGTCTAACATTAACATCTAAGAGCAACGTTACTACTACTCTACCATCTTCACCATTGCTACCATCAATACTATACAAGAACAGGCATACCACAACATATTTGCTAATCATTTACTACCATACTTACTCAAACATGAACTTGCACCTGTCAATCTCATCCTATCATCTCCATCAAATACTACCACATCAAGACCAAGTCAACATCACCACTACAACAACCAACAATAACAATACTAACAGCAAAAACAATATCAAAACAGTGAGTACACTTTAAAGCAGAGTTTTAAGTGAACCGTCCGATCTTCTCCGGATCCACCTCCTATTTCTACCCACTTTTGATGAAACATCATTTGACATAACAGTTATTTGCCTGCTTGGCTACCATCATAGATATGACGTGTGATGTAGAAATATTACTGGATATATGAGAAGAAAAGGCAGTTTTTGTTAAGACATCATCACCTTGGCAGATCTCAATTTTCTGTTGCAACACCTGACCTACATATCAACATAAAAATACAAATCTACCTACAAGTGTCTAACCTACATTTTCTTCTATCTCTTATGCCTTTCACGTTTGCAATCACCATGCATTGTTTCTTCGTGCAGAACTACTCTCCACCGGTGGCAGGCACATCTGAGCTTCCTGTTTCAATAAACCTTTCTGGCTTCAAGTGTAACCGATGAACACAGGTCCTTTTATTTCAGGATATTGATGATGAGTTTGATTTGTTGTCCAATTGTGATACTAGCTCTAATTACTTTTTGTACCGAAGTATTTTGAAGAGGAGGTGGGATATCTTTTGGTTAATCTTATCTTGGAACTATCTAGTTTGAGATACTCCAAAGAGATCCAGGGAGATGGACACAATAATGTGTCCCAGTTTGTAGCCCAATTTGACTCAACTCAAAGCCCTGTTATTGAACTTTTGGACCACTGTAGACCTCATAATTTCTAGAAATCTTTTGTTTTTCGTGTAGTTTTTTGACTTCAACAGAAAACGGCAGTAGATAGTCCTCCTTGTTTGGGCAGTTAGGGTATTGACTGCACATAAGCTAACTAAAATAAATGAATAGAAACTTTTACAACACGTTCCTGACCCTTTTTATGTCGTTCCTATGTCAACTTAATTAATCTGTTTCTATTTGATTGAAATGTTTTTGCAGTTTGGTTTTCTGTAAGAAGCCTTGACATGACAAGGTTTAGAAGAAATTCTAAAAATTAGGTTCAAGCAACCCAGGGGTTTCTCAGGAATGCCATCACATGAAGTAAGAGTCCACTATACTTTGCTATACTATTCCTTCTGTGCATACACGTGTCATAGTTTCTTAGTGCCCTTTCTATTTCGTATTTCAAACATTCATTTCTATCCGCTGTCAGTAAAGTATGCAAAGCTGCATCACAACTTTGGTTCAATAAGTGCAAATTTGCTTCGCTTTTAATCCAGGTCATCACAACTAATGTAGCCTGCCTGTGCTGATGGGCTGAATTAAGTTCCCAACAAAATAATTGGATTGATTTCAGACTTAATTGTATTCAAGCCCAAGGCCAAGCCCACAGTCCTACTGAAGCAGACCAAAAGCAACTAATATCAACGAACGATACCCAAATTTTGTCTTATATTTTGATGCACTGTTCTGTATGGTAACAGCCGCCATAGAGTCAACATTTTCAACGGAGCAGTCGTCCGGATTAATCTTTACAGAACATACAACATCTCCCACTGGCGACGCACATCCATCGCAATTTCCATTCTCGTTGCAGGGAGCATCGCCTTTGTATGCCACGTATTCGTGCACACCCGTCCCTTGAGGGGGCGTTGCAGGATACCAATCAGAGGATCCACCAACGTGATGCATCCAACTTGCAGTAATGTCACAAACGAAGGTTCCGTCGCCCGACGCCTCTGGGGATGCAAAGCACCGTTCGGTTCTTTCGTCCGTGTTCAAAGGAATATTGCAGTTTGCTGCCGAGGCTACAGTGGCAATGAAAGTATATGCGAGCAACGAAAGAAGAGGCTTCAACATCCTTATTCCTGCAAAGGGTGTTTGGTTTAGTCTGTTCTCTTCTTTGTGTCCATTTCATTCCGTCCATCGTATGGATTAATAGAAGTAGAAACAAAGAAACAGAAGTCAACCGCTTTGTGTCTCAAAGATACGCTTTTAAAGATACGATTTTAAATGATTTTCACAGAGGAATACATATCGTACATTAAAAGATACATTTTTGACGTTCATGGTTTTGTTGTCAAACCTGATCGCTTATTATTCGTGTGAGCGGCGGCACCCAAGATGGCGATTGTTCTTTTGCATTGATTTCATGAAAGAGGCGTCTGTTTGCTTACGCCATTAATTCGAATTCATCGTTCTCATAAAAAGAAGTTACTGGCAAATAGAACCATGGTGCTATCCACATCTCCAACATCGACCGTCTTGGCATACGACACCGGCTCTGACATCTTCTATTCAGACACTGATGATAGGAGAAATTCCAAAGCCACTTCAATTTCATTGCAAGAGTTTACAGACGCTCTTCCTCCGCTTCTTCGTCGTCTGAAATCGATCGAAAGAAACTCTTTTCAAGGCAGGATGCAGGTGGAACAGAACCGTGGAACTAAGGACGATCCTGTCACAAAATTATTTTCTCGTCTTGATCTCAACCAACCCGAGTTGAAGGAATATGCTCTATCGGAACCAATGAAGAACTACACTCGGAACTTAGTTTCCACGGACAACGAAACGTATACGTTGCTGTTGCTGTGTTGGAACCCTGGAAAGCAGTCACCAATTCATGATCATCCCTGTGATGGATGTTGGGTACGTGTTTGTGAAGGAAAAGTCAAAGAAACGAGATACGAGGCTAACGATGACAATGATTCACTGGAGGTTACTTCGGTTGTAACTTACGACGGTGAGTAAATAATAGGTATTGGTTATCAATGGAATGTTTTTCCAATCACCTATCCACTAAACTTTCTTTTCCTTCTTTCAGATTCAAAAGAGGTCTCCTACATAAACGATTACATGGGCTATCACAAGGTGGAGAATCCAAGCAACAACACTCCCGCCATGACATTGCACCTTTACTGTCCTCCGTTTGAAAAATGCAAGATTTGGCCTGATCCCTCTAAGGCATCTCGCACGAGTAATGTATGTATGTGCAATTACAGCGAGTATGGGGACTCACATGCATGTGATAGATTTGCAGTAAATATGATTTGAAGGGGCTTGACATTGTTTGTTTGGTCGTGTCTCGTAACATTAACTACTTATTAGTCTTTTAGTTAACCAACTGTCTTATTTGACGTCAACACAATGTTCATGTTGTGTTTCTAGGTCGCATTGAGCTTCTGACTGGGCAAAGACAAAATATTACCATAAATGGTGTTCAAAACTACTTGCACCCAGTTCGCCTTGGCTTCTTTTGTAACCCATCTGTCTCGTCGTATTTGTCATTTAAAGAATTGAAATTGTTTGCTTCACATTGTGGTTCAAACCAACCTTAGAACTTGCTATCATGAATTGTGTTCAAGTCTGCTTGCATCCGGTTCGCCTTGGCTTTTCTGAAACGCCCCCGATTGTGCTCGTTGTATGCCCTCAACTGCTTCTTCAACACTTAGTCGATGTTTGGCCCAATAAATATCATCCATATGTAAAACTGGTATATCATACCTATCCAATTGGGTCAAGAGTTTTGGTGAGCAATGCGTGTCGCTTCAAGAACGAACTGTGATCAAGTAAAAATTATAGTTTAGACTCACTTGTACTTTGAAAACCAATGCTGTTTGTCGTCATCTGTTATGTCTACAGCATGCAGTGAATGCGGGTGCTCTTTACGAACTGATTCAAGCACCTGTGAACGAATGAAAGGATATGATATATAATTATGACGTTGAAACAATTCACACAACAATACAACCTATGCACCATTAATCCTTACATCTTTCACTTTATCACAAAGCGTGCATCCTTGCTTCGTGAACAGTTTCACAGTAGGACCATTTGGCATATCATAAATCTGACCCGTGACACTCATGCGCTCTGCAGATTCATCATCTGCAGATGATAAGTTTTGTCGAGGGGGTAGATGAACTTTTCTGCGTTGAAATAGAAAAGCACTTTGTGCCCAACGTGCTTCGACCGTTGTTATGCTGCCGAAGGCGAGTAGACGGCGAACTAGCATCATTTTTCACTCGGTAGAAGGGTGGTGTGGTTGCCGTGTGGTTGTTTAGGCATCGATGTTCGACGTGACAAAACAGTGGCTGCGATGATGGCATGATGGAATGAATAATTTATCTCAAAGGTAAGGTTTATGTTTAATGCAATTTAATGTGAATTTAATCCGTCACAAAAGATTTACCTTTAAAAATAAAATCAGTATCCAAATCCATCAGTTGCCATCAACCTTCAGCATAGATAGGTCAATCAACGCGCTCCTCCTCCTCCTTCGTTCATCTCCTGCCTCAGTGTAGCGTGGGAAGAGTTGGGAAGAGATCGTTTACTTCGGGCCAAGACGTTCTACGAACGAATGCTCTGGCGTTTCATTAAAACACACAATGCAGTCTTCAAAGAGTAAAAGCAGAAGCGCGAGATTACTAGTTATTGTCACAATCATTCTGGCCTTTATTGATTTTTCTCACGCCTTTTCAACCAGGCGCACCCAACTTACAACAACACGTTACTCAAATAAAAAGTGCAATGACTTTCAAAATGTGCGCAACCTCAATGGGAGGAGAAAAGGGTCTTTGAAAATGGTGCCATTATCAGCTTCAGCGAAGGCTGCCCCGTCTCTTCATTCCAACAACAACTTTATCCTATCAACTCTCTCGGTGCTTGCAGCATGTGGAATTGCAATGGAGCGACATACTACAGTCGGGAAAGCTATATCGGTACGGTGTGTCAACTAAATATTATTGTTTTCAGGCTAATTTTTCACTCAACCTGAATTGTGGTACAGGCAAACTTAGTCACAATGTTGCTGGCTTTATTTTTGGCAAATATTGGTGTCATACCATTCTCATCACCTGTATGTGAGTAATAACCACTATGAAAAGCAAAGTTACATTTCTCTTCTATTTCACCAATCTCACAATCATCTCAATGTTTAAGATGGCGTGGTGAATCGTATTCTCGTGCCACTAGCTGTGCCTCTATTTCTATTTGATTCTGATCTAAAGGTATTGTTACGAAATGATAAATGATGCGTTACATTTAGATTGCGAAATTTACTCATCATCTTGTGCACGTTCTTTGACAATTATTCCAGAGAGTAATCAGTGATGCTGGGTCACTACTTGCTGCTTTTCTGGTTGGAGCTGTTAGCACCGTTGTTGGTACGCTTGGTTCATTTGCACTGGTGCCATTGAAATCATTGGGAGATGAAGGCTGGAAAGTAGCTTCAGCTTTGGCTGCTCGTCATATTGGCGGTGCCATAAACTTGTAAGTGATATTATAATTTTTATCATAGTTTCTTACCAAGTCTAACACTTCCAACATTTGATACACCAGCGTTGCAGTGGCAGATACATTGAATATTGATGGTGGCGTAGTTGGGGCTGCTATTGCTGCTGACAACGTGATCGTTGCTCTTTACTTTGCTTTCTTATTTTATTTGGCAACTCCTGGCGTCAACAATGTGTCCAACAAACAGGAACAAAATGATTTGATGCAGGAAACGGGTTCTCTTGAAGACGAGATTGTGCTTCCAGGAGAAAAGAATTCACAATCAATAACAGCATCCTCAATAGCTTATTCAATGGCAACTGCATCTTGCCTTGTGACTGTTGGATCAATGCTTACAAAAATGATTTGTCCCTCGATATCTTCATTGGTTCTTACTTCACTACTAACTGTAGCATCAGCTACCGTGTTCCCAAATTGGTTTCAAAAACTGAGGAGTACTGGACTGGCTATTGGTATCTTATTTCTGCAGCTATTTTTTGCTGCATCTGGAGCCTCTGGATCGCTTGGGCTAGTCCTGCGTCAGGCTCCATCACTAATTGCCTTCTGCACTTTGCAATTGAGCATTCACTATGTTGCCTTGGTGGGTTTGGGAAGAGGCTTGCTACGCATGAATTCCAATGAACTGTACCTTGCATCAAATGCAAATGTAGGTGGGCCAACAACGGCTGCTGCAATGGCAAATGCGAAAAACTGGCCTAGGCTAGTGCTGCCTGCCCTGTTGGTAGGAGTCTTTGGATATGCAACTGCTACAGCTCTTGCTCTATCTTTGGGGCCGATCCTCGTAAAACTGGCAGCTAGGTGAAAATAGACCAATGAGTTGAGTGGGAAAATGTATGAGCTTGATTGTTGATAGATTTGCTAGTCTCTGTGATTTTAATAAATTTGATAGGACATGACACATGCTTCTAATTGGCGTCAAATAATGCATTTTACTCAACCAACATAATATCAGCTTTGCCCTCCTTTGCTTTCCACACACCAGCACCTCTCTCCCTCACAGCAGCTGCCATAATTTCCATTACCATTTGACATCCCTTCATAGCCACTTCTAAAACTTCCCCAAATGCCTCTGCTCCGCCCGACAGCCGACTTTCACACTGAGCCAAAACCACAGTCCCTCGTTGAGGCATAGTAGCCACTGGTAAATATATTGTATCACTAGTCCCTCCTCCTCCACCGCCAGTACCTGTAGCTGCTTGAATCTCTCTCCTGTTCAAATCTACGACAATTTCATCACTGCCTCCTGCACTCCATCGTCCCGCCGAACAAGCACATACCATATCTTTTAAGGGAATACCCGCGTCCATTAATGCCAATGTTGCTGCGTTGATGCTTGCTTCTAATCTTCCTCCATCGTCGGCGAGTACCATTACAGTTACTGTTATTTTACTTTTTGGGTATAAATGCAGTAATATCGATGCTGATAAAGCTGTCTGGAGCAGATGAGATTGTTCTATTAATCGACGGTCAGTTGTAGGGTTAGTGACTCGGCGGTCTCCGGGTGGAGAGAAGGGAGTTGTTCTCATGATAACTTCTAATGTGGCTCTTCATGAAAAGATGTCAAAGTTTAAGCATTTAGTGCTAACAGTTGTCAATCTAGCAGCGAAATGACGCATAGAGTCAAAGTATTCCTGAACTCACCTATCAGGAAGCTCCTCACTCCTCCTTCCAGCGTCACACGGTCCCCTTACCACACACAACACCTGCGTCAAGCCCATGCTCACGAGAGCGCTGCCGGAACAGCCACTGGTGGGCAAGGCCGACCCACAGTTGGTCGACGGTAGCGCACCCAGATGACATGACATGTGGCGGATCTCATTGGGTCGTCGTCCATCGGAACGGAGGTGGATTAGCGACAGTATGTCGGTTCGGCGGAGTGATGTCATGGTAAGAAACGTAAAACGTTGTTTGTTGTTTGGCTTAGCTTTGATTGGTTTTGGTTGCCGTTTTTACTGTGGTTCACTCAATACATCTCTTGACTTGTTTCAATAGCACTCCTTTCGAGAAGTGGCTGTTTTACCTCTAAAATGGCTTAATGATGAAATTTTGAGTTACTTACTTAGACAAAAATAATGGTGAGTTACGGCTGGACTCTACTTACAACAACCTCACACAACAACGGAGACGGAGAAAGAACGACAAAACAACCATGAAACCATGAACTCTCCCACTCGACATCTCTCACTGGTTCTGCTGTTGCTTATTCGTCAAATATTGACATCAATGGTTGAATGCTTCTCAATAATTCCATCTAAAATACGTGCCATCTCACTAGACGTAACCGGCACACTTGTCACTACACGTGAACCTGTCATCAAATCCTATCACGACGCTGCACTGTGGGCTAAGTTACCCAATCCACCTTCACAAGCAGAATTGAAACAAGGATTTAAGATTGCATACAAAGAAAGATGCATTGAATCTCCGTGTTTTGGTGGAGTCGAGGGCATATCCGGGAGGGATTGGTGGAGGGCTACTGTTGAACGAGTATTACATCATGCGAAGAATCTTGATGGAACAAATGAGTTTAAATACAGTGAAGAAGAGTTTGACCGATATTTTCGAAGAGTGTACCAACACTTTGGCTCACCGGCTGGTTACATGGTTCTTGATGATGCACAACACCTTTTGGATTCCTTACAGGACAAACAGCTGATACTGGGGATTACTTCCAACACACCTACACGACACATGGAATCGATACTGCCCATGTTAAACAATCTACATGATCACTTTTCGTGGTTCACATGCTCTCAAGATGTTAAATCTGAAAAGCCTTCATTAGAAATATTTGAATCGTCATACCAATCTGCAAAGTTTTGGATACCAGACTTACAAAAAGAGGAAATATTACATATTGGGGATTCGTATGCTTGTGATTACTGTGGAGCCAAAAGATTTGGTTTCCAGGCTCTAATGTTGGATCGAAGCGATAACCCAAACATAAATGCTTATCAAGATTGGTTAGAAGCACCAGATTACGAGGGGAAGAGTTTAGAGGATGTTCAAGTGAATACAATTACAAATCTCAAACAGGTTGCTGATCTATTTGCCACCCCCAAAGAGAGAGAGTTGCGATAGCATAAAACACAACTAATCCAAGAAAGGTCAAATGATTTTAGTAAATAACATTGTTGAGTCTATTTTACTTAGGTGAATACCCAAAAAAGGAAAGTGTACCTTACTACTTACACAAACACAGCATTATCAGGTGAAAAGGCAAGATAATTTTTGTTTTGTTTTTACAGAAAATCAGCCATGAAGGTTGGTGGAACTACTCATGCGTGCTCCTTACCTAAATATCTATGCTATCTTCAAACCCTGTTCTCCACTTAAGAGCAACACTGGTCCGAGGTAATGATGCTATTCTCTCACAGGGCTAGGTTAAGGAAAGTCAACTAAGAACATGTCAGGAGTGTCCGTATACTTATTCACTTTTTAGTTTGAATATGCTTGTATGTGTTATCTTTATACCGCTTTATACTATGACCAATGGAATTCTGTTAGGAATTTCAATTCACCATCAAATTCACAAAATAGCACAACCAAAGATGGAGCGTTGTCTCACAAGAATTTTTAATCTCACACTGCCGTGGATATTGTTCACAACACAAATGAATGATGATAGTATCTTTTGATTGATGATACAACATAGTTATCTCTACCATGTATAGCATTATTGACAAACATGAATTCATAATATATCTCGCTGTTTAATAGATTTCCACCCTAAATATTAGTATAATTTGTGGAACAAATGGTTCATAATGATATCTTTAAGAAGAAAGAGACAAACATATTTAAGATGAGAGTGACATATTTTGATTTTATTCCAACCAACACACTGATGCACAGAATCATAGAACTTCAGGAGTATGGTATGTGTAGTTTGTTTGTTTCACCATACAAATTATGATATCAAACTGCAAGAGACCACACAACACAGACAAAATTTGATCACAATTGACAAAAAAGTTTTTGGGTCTGAGAAATGTCATGACTGGATATTACTTTCACTGTCATTAGGCCTTGATCTTCGGAGACACGCACCCTCCAGATATATGTTTTCGTAATAAAATAGTGGCTATCAAAATATTACCATAGTCTTCTATTTACAGCAAACAAAGTGCCTTTAGTTCAGTTGAATGCATTCATTCGTATAATTGCAATTAGAATGTTCAGAAGCCTGCTTCGAAACCTTATTTTAGGAGCTAACTCATATTTTTCGAGTTGAGAACTTGGGATAAATCTCCGCCTAGCTAGTGATAAGGAGTTCTCTAGTTTTCGTCTATTTGTATGCAATGAAAAGAATAGCACAAGCACCATGACCAATTTATTTTTATGCGTATAATGTGTGGGCTATGATCGATCACTTTATCTCAAGCTTTTTGTCACCGAAGATCTGGGAAGATCACACTGAAGAGTTGGTCAAAATGTGAGCAATCAAGAGAGATTTATCTCAAGCTCACGGTTTCATCACGAATTTACGACAAACACATCAATATCAATAAGTTTTCAATGCTGTGATACATCTAGTGTTCAATTAGTCTATGTCTTTTTTTGGTCTGGTTACTGGCTAAAAGGAATTTAGCCAGTTAGACAGCCACCAAGTGTTCCTTGCTGATTGCATGGATAATTGATGGAGGCTGATACCATATTGAGATGGAAATCTTTCTCATGGATGCCATGTAGAAAATGAGGGGGAAAATCTACCTATGATGTTTTCAGCTTATTTAATTCTGCTTTTCATTTTACTATCAAAAAAAGGGCTGTAGCAAATCGTTATGATGATTTCCGCGTGGTGGAGAAACGATTTTGGATTTTCAGATTCGATTTTGCACGTCTCCAGAACGCCGAGCCCACCGCCATCTCTCTAGCCCCGCTCAGTTCAATAATCAATCCAATAACATTAGCAAGGAACGCAAGACAACATGAGCATGAACATATTCCGCCTCTGCGGAGACATGTCCCATGTCTTCTCCATCATCGTCCTCCTCCTCCGCCTTCGTGTGGCTCGCAACGCACAAGGCATCTCGCTCCGCACCCACGAGCTCTTCCTCCTCGTCTTCCTCACCCGTTACACCGATCTTTTCACCACCTTCTACAGCTTGTATAATTCAATCATGAAGGTGCTTTATATTGCTACCACGGCGAGCATTGTTTATGCCATTCGACTTCAGGAGCCGATTTGTTCAACGTATGATAAAGCCCAGGATACGTTTCGTCATTGGGAGTTTGCAGTTCTCCCCTGTGCGTTTTTGGCGTTTGTCACCCACTTAGTAAGCGGGGGAGGCATGTTTTCCTTTATGGATGTGCAAGAGCTTCTGTGGACGTTCAGCATCTACCTCGAAAGTGTGGCCATTTTGCCTCAATTGATCGTTCTTCAGCGGTACCGTGATGTTGAGAACTTGACTGGAAATTATATCTTTTTTATGGGATTGTATCGGGCTCTTTACATTGTGAATTGGGTTTACAGGGCATACCATGAGCCAGGATACCGCCACCATTACGTGGTGTACTTTTGTGGGGTTTTGCAGACTTTGCTCTATGTGGACTTTTTCTACTACTATGTTATGAGCAAACGTAAAGGGGGGAGATTCAGTCTTCCTACACAGGGTAAATAAATGGATATCTGAGGGCAAATAAAATGGAGTGAGTTTGGTGCATCACATATCGTTTTGGATGAGAAAAAGAGTATTTCGTGGATTGGGTATTATTTTGAGGTTGACTTCGGTCTTTTTCAGAGACCGGGGGATCTTACTGAATTGTTGCGGTCGGACAAGGAGTGAAGTAATATTTGTTGAGCATTCTACTACAGGATAAAAGTCTAATTTCATTTCATAGAGCTGCAATTATTTGGAAGAATTTCTTGAATTTGTTCTCCTCTTTGGTTCTGATACAAATGAATTAACTGAGATATCACGGCATTGATCCATGATGCCACTAAATACATTTTAAAAGTTAAAGAATCTTGAAAAATTATCGTTTTAAGGATTTAACTTGCAATGATTGGTTTGGCAAGTAATCTTTGATGGAGAAGAAACAGGAGGAAACATAACTGTTTTAGTGTGATTACATTCTAGCAAGTCTAGGTGATTATGCAAAAACATAAGTTACCACACCAATTGCTGGATACGTTCACTTAATATTTTTCAAATGGCAACAAAATGAGAGTTGTAACTTTTTCACTATGAAACGACAAATATTACTCTTCTTGGACAAGATCCGGATCAAACATACAAATTCTCAGTTTCTTTCCTGTAATACTAGTTCCGAGTAACTTAACAATGTCCTCATGAGCCTTTTCCATTGTAGTGTCCCAAAATTGCGAACAACACCAGCCGTCTGGTGACTTTAGCCCTGAATTGACAAGCTTGCCAGCAGAAAGCATCCGGGGAACCATTTGCAATGTTCCACCACTATTGATCCATGACATAAGATAGAAAGACTTCAGTTGTTTCTTCCGGTAAATCAAGTCTGATGGATTGATGTTTCCAGCTCGTCCAGCCAGGTTGCCATATAAATGCACAATACCCTTGGGTGGCAGGGCGTCCATTAAATGCCCAGTCATATCACCGGAAACTGCATCAAATGCACATGTTGCACCAAGCTCTTTAACTTTTTCTTTGAGCTCTGCCTTCCATGCAGCTTCATCCCCTGAAGTGACAACAATATGCTTTGCTCCCAATTCCTCCAATATCTTCTTTTGATCATCACGTCTTACAACATTAACAATCTCCATATTTTTCATCGGTGCCAATTTCACAAGCATCTGTCCAAGCTGAGATGCTGCCGCAGTGTGCACAATAGCACTAGAACCAGCTTGCATAGCTGTATCGAGAATGCCGACGGCAGAGTAAGGATTAACCAGAAACGAGGCGCAATCTTGAATAGGGACATCATCCGGCATGGGGAACACTCCCGTCATTACGTCTACAGTAACATATTCTGCATAAGAACCCTGATTCGGACCATTGCAAGCAAATCCAACTTTGGTGCCAACTGGACATCTATAGGTTGTTAGTCCGCCCCCCGTGGCTACTACTATCCCACACCCCTCTTTCCCCATTGCAATCGGATACGAATCAGGTTTCGAACCAAACCAGCTCCCGTAGTCGGATGGATTGACAGGAGCAGCCACGACCTTGATAAGTACCTCGCCTGCTTTAGGGTTGGGCCTTGGTACAAGTTCAACTTCTACGGTACAGTCTGCCACGGAAGTGCCTTTTCCGGGCGATGTGACGACTAACCGTTTCATAAACTTCTTTTCGGATGAGGTTCCTTCGGACATGGTTCTATCTTTTTATGGTAGTATTCTTTCGCCTCACTTTCGTTTCGTCTTTGCCTTCACCATCGAATCTCAACCTCAACGCCAATGAGATGATGTGTCGACAGGACCCCTGGTCTAGCTGGCGGTAGGTAAAAAAAAAAATTGACTATAGTCTATTGAAACAGTCCCGCTACCACCTACCCTATTCTCACCATATCTACCATAGTGTCCGACTAGATACAA
>JALLAY010000610.1:0-13796 GCA_036939635.1 Cyclotella baltica
AGCCGTGTATGTAGAGAATCCTGCTTCTGAAGCAGGATTTAGCAAAACATACCGGGGCTACAGTGTTTCTACAGAATACCTGCCATTATGGCAGGTATTGAAAAATTTGGGGGATATTGTGACATTGTGACTGAATCTGACATAATCTGGGACTAAATCATGACATGACAAATTTTATGTCTGACAATTCCATCATAGTGTATGGTGAGTATTGCACTATTGTGCTAAAAATTCGGTGGTTTGGACCTCATTGTATGAATATTCATTGGAGGTAAGTAGCATATGGACTCCCATCACCCATTATCCGATCCTGGCCCTCAGTCGTCAATGTCTTTTTCTTCTCTTCATCAGAGCTGAACTTATATACACCCTATCAGTATGCTCGTCCTCAATTCCTATTGACTCAAAGATCCTTCATTGCCAAAGAACAGTCATAGTTAATGATAGCTGGTGTTCTGGAGTAGTTCCATGAGACTTAGCAGATTCTTGTTACAGAAGGTGGTCTTCCAATAGGGATGTTACTTCATACTTGACTTGATTAAGAGTTGTTGTCCGTCTGACCCAGAAATAGTGAGAATACCTGCTTCTTTTGGCTGAAACCCCTCAGTCTCCCAATCTCGCTATGGTAGGATAAGAGTAGATAGGAGAGATAAAGGGAGAGACAAACAAAGCCAATCTAAAATGTGGACTGGATTGAAAAAGCGGGCTGGAAAACGGTCCGCCCACAATTTTTATCTCCATGTGATTTGTGTTGTGTGACACGTGGAAAATGGCTTTCTTACGAGGGACAGACGAAAACAATATTTACCTTTCTAACTTGATAACATTTTACTATTATTATATGATGAAAACATAATCATTAAAGGTAAAATCCAACGCTCGCCTCCCCAAATTTCACAATGGCCGATCCAAAACACCATCAAACGTCATAATAAAAATCCAATCCAAATCACTTTCCCAAGTCAACCACAATACACGCCTTCACGAAACTGAAAGACAAGTCCTAAACCATGAGATTCCTCCATCTCATCCGTCCTGTAATGTGCGTCCTCCCTGAGGTCGCTAGTCCCGATCGCAAGGTTAGTTTGAATTGTGATTGGTTTGATCGTGTCAATTAGAATTAATTAATTAAATAATAAATGCATACTGAATTGATTCTCGAAACCCTCTCCTCACCTCCTCTTCTTCTTCCATCTCCTCTTTCAAGATCCCCTTCCGAGAAAAAGTCCTCTGGACAACAATCACCCTCTTCATCTTTCTAGTCTGCTGCCAAATCCCCCTCTACGGAGTCCAATCGGCAAAATCCTCCGACCCATTCTACTGGATGCGTGTCATTCTTGCCTCCAACCGCGGAACGCTCATGGAACTGGGTATCTCACCAATCGTCACGTCGGGATTGGTCATGCAGCTCCTTGCCGGATCGAGGATTATTGAAGTCAATTACAATGTTAAGGAGGATCGTGCTTTGTTTAGCGGGGCGCAGAAACTGTTTGGTATTTTAATTACTACCGGTGAAGCGATTGCCTACGTAGTTAGCGGGATGTACGGTGATATCGCCTCGATTGGGGCGGGGAATGCCTTACTCATTATTGCTCAGTTGTTCTGTGCTGGGCTTATCGTGCTTACGTTGGATGAATTGCTTCAAAAGGGGTACGGATTGGGGAGCGGGATTAGTCTCTTTATTGCCACGAATATCTGTGAGAATATTATTTGGAAGGCATTCAGTCCTACTACTATCAATACGGGGCGTGGGACTGAGTTCGAAGGGGCTATTGTGGCACTATTCCATCTCCTCATTACTAGGAATGATAAAGTCCGTGCCATCAAGGAGGCCATGTTTCGTCAAAACTTGCCCAACCTAACCAACCTCACTGCCACATTCTTTGTATTCATCGTGGTCATTTACTTCCAAGGATGGCGTGTCGTCCTTCCCGTCAAGTATCAGAAATACCGCGGACAAGAGGGTACCTACCCCATTAAACTGTTTTACACTTCCAACATGCCCATTATTCTTCAAACCGCCCTCGTTAGTAATTTGTACTTTGTAAGTCAATTGCTGTACAATCGTGCCCCCACGAACATTCTGGTGAGGATTTTGGGCAAGTGGCAAGATGCAGAGGGGGGAGGAGCCTCCATTCCCGTTGGAGGTATTGCGTACTACATCTCCCCACCTACGAGTTTTGCAGAGATTATCTACGATCCCTTCCATGCCGTATTCTATCTCGTGTTTATCTTGACGGCATGTGCTCTATTCAGTCAGACTTGGATCGAGGTTTCGGGAGCCAGTGCCAGAGATGTCGCCAAGCAATTGAGGGATGCTCAAATGGTTATGAAGGGACATCGTGATTCGGCCTTGATTCATGTTTTGAATCGATACATTCCTACTGCGGCGGCGTTTGGGGGGATGTGTATTGGGGCTTTGACGGTGATTGCTGATTTTATGGGAGCGATTGGTACGGGGACGGGGATTTTGTTGGCGGTTACGATTATTTATCAGTTTTATGAGGCGTTTACTAAGGAGCAGTTGGAGGATGGGGAGATGGGTGCCTTTGGCTTTTAAAAGAGCCATGTTGGGTTGGGGGTTTCATCAGGTTTTTGGCCATCATCTACAGTTTCATATTCAAGCATTACTACACACAAGGCATCAAGCACGTCTCTTTTTTCATTCACATCAAGCTAGTTCAATCATCATTCAAGTCTACTCTTCTCCGTCATTTTCAAGAATCACAACTCGGTCGCGTCCTCCAAGTAGCGTTGGACGTGCATCTCCAACCGGCCACGTAGGTAGTGTCGGTGATGGCTCGTCGTTGTATTAATGTGTGCCACACTCTGGGTACTTGTATTTGGGGTTTATGACCGCGGCCATCATGTCCACTTATTATGGAAACATTGTAGGGAACGTTGGGGGCACAACGCCGCCACCGCCAGTTGTGTTTTTGAGAAGAGGTTGAGAGTTTTCTTTAGATGATGTTGTACTTGTTTGTTTTGTTTGAGACTTGAGAAGGTTTGATGTTTAGTTAGTGTAGCTGATTACTCTGGGGTTAGATAATTAGTTTTGTGATGGTTTAACATTAGTTGAACACCAGCTACACAAGGTATCTTGTGAGTTTACAATGCTTGAATGCTCTCAAATGCTTTTATTTCTCTATCTCAAACGCCTTCATGTACCTTCAGCTTTCAAGCCACATTCTGTTCATTAAAAAATCTCAGCAGAACTGTAACATGAAGTTTAACCTACGGATAATGGCAGGGTTGCAAGAGGTGAGTGGTGGATTTAACACATTCCACAAGATTCGTGCTAACAACTTACAATTCCGGATGAAACTGTCTTCAGTTCAGACCTTTTTTCCCACGCCTTGCCAAATATGAGATCTTCATCAACAAGGCAGGATGAAGTCCCGAGGAAGAATGATTGGAGCTCTTCTTTCAGGGACCCGCTTGGTCTCCAACAATGCACCTCCAATTCATGATAGCCTGGATTCAAAAACAAACACATGAGCAATGGCAATGCAACTAATCCAGACCTACCGATCAGAGGATAAACTTACCTGCATTTGTAGGCATATGAACAAAACCATATCCAGCCAAAACCGACCGACCAAACTCATCCAACTCCCATACCTGTAGTACAACTCTTGGCCAACCCATAATACTTGCTGATGCAAAATGAACATCTATTGGATGGTTCCATACCTGCACTCCATCATCTGACGAGGCGTACTGGGTTTGGCTTGAATCTTCTCCTTCAAGAAAGGACCAAGCTCTTCCCCATTCGAAGTACCTGAACATATTAGCAAAGCCAATTTCAACGTCAGATTAGTTTGCACATTGAGCAACAACCTGCAGCAAGCATCCGACTCACCATTTGCATGAAACAAACGTATCTTTAAACCCAACTCCTTCCACAACTTCACCAATAAAGTGAACCTCCGGTACCCCATCCGCAACACCACGCAATTTACTCTTGAACTTCTCCTTTAGTTTCTCGTCTGGAGGCCTGCGTATGTAGCTTGAATGTACCATGGGCATGGATAATCGATGAGGCGTGGTCCCATTTGCAAGGGGTTGTGGCGACGACATCCTTTTACTGAATCGAGAGGAGGGTCGATGAGAAGACGTTGCCTCTATTTCTTTGGATTCTTCGGCTGCTGGCTTAGAGTCGCCTTCTTCACCTTTCTCGTTGTTGGCGTCAGGCCTTCTACGAAAACGACGTCGGAGATTGTTGCCATGTTTGAAGCGATTTGGTTCTGGCGCTTCATCTTCTAGCTTCGCCTCGTCGCGTGTTTGATAGTTCGCCGGCTGAGTGGCGGCATTGATTAGGAATGGCTCGTCGTCGTCGGCCATGATTTCGTTTTGCTTGAGAAGAAATTCAAATGAAAATGTGGTCCCACGCCGTTTTAAAATGCCTTTGGTTGATCATCGTATTCGTCCTCTTCCGTTTCTGCTGGTAGGTGCAACAGTTTTTGCATTTACATTGTAAATTTTAAATGGCGGGAACTCAATTTTCATTTTATTCTTCGTGGTTAGGCAAAAATCCTGCAATATAACCGACAATTCAGGAGAGGTATGAGCGAGTTCGTTGCCGACGAGACAATGTCATCGCTGCCATTATTTTGATTTTGATTCGAAGAGAGACTGTGTTTAAAGCCACAGATGCCGCAATTCTCCCTGCTCCTACGACTTTTTGCCATCGCTGCATGCGTCTTTGCTTATTCTACAGCGGCTCATTTGCCAGTACAAACAACACCGGAATATTACGATGAGTGGTGTGAACATAATTGCTCTTCATTGACAGAATGCAAAAGCAAATACGGCCAAAATCACGTAGACCTGCGCATACGAGTGAATTTTCCCATCGACGATGGACCAGGACGCCATCTTGTATTTGACAAGTACTTTGGCAATGTGATTAACCGGCATACGTTTGAGACACAGTTCATTTTTGATATTGCAGCCTCCCTTGATACGAGCCCTTGTAGAATATACGTGCTGGATGTGATCCCGGAAGGGAATGATGCATATTGGGACAGCGAGAATGTCTTTATTACATTCAGGATATTTCCTTTAGATGCAGATGCTGTTGCGAGCTTGACCAAACAGATTCAAATTCCCACATCAATCTTCTATGATGGGAAGGTAACAAAAGCAACTGACGACTTGTTTGGATTGGTTGCATTGGATTGGGATTTTTCGCTCAAATTAGCCTATTCCATTTCTATTGTTGGTGCCGATGATGTCGTTGAGCCGCCTCAGCATGAGAGATACTTGAATCAGGGAAGTCTACGGACTTGTTGGGACGAACCCAAGAATGAAAGGTTATATTGCATATTTGAGCGCTATCTCATTAGGGATATAGAGCAGTCTCTTGAGTTGCAATCGGGTCAATATATTGTGCTCTTTATGAAGGAAGCCGACAGAAATTCAGTCATTGTTTCTTTTCGTCTCGTTCCTGACATTGCGTTAGCGGCCACTCCGGAAGGCAGCCAGGTCATTGATTGGGTTAATCAAACCGTCACAAATATCATTGGTCAAATATCCGATTCTCAATCTCAATTGTACAAGGGAAACGTGTCATTCAAGATTGACCCAACGTGGGGCATATCAGAGAAGTCAAAGCGTCTACGTCAGTTTACCAAATTCTTGAATCGCCCAATACCTCCAACTTCCAATGATCCATATGAAAGATGCAAAGCGACACATCGCTGTCCTAGGGCGTGGAGCAACTACAATCAAACTTCGGCAGAGACTTCCAATACCATGCAAAGATTTGAAGGTGGAGAACACACAAATACTGCCTATTTTTCTGGGTTTGAGGACTGGCGGTTGGGTATTCGTGGATGGAAACAAAGCTGCAGGAATGGTGCAAATCAATGTCTACCCGAGACAAAAGCAGAGCGAACCAACGAGAAACCTTTGGGTGCTCATTTCTCACCCTTTGACTTTGAACCACTGGGATCAAGGATTCCAACGTATGGAAAGTTGCTTAACAGTGGCCTTGTACTAAATCAAAAGCTGCTTCAAGAGGATATTAATAAGCAGCATGCTCTCATAGAAAAATACGAGTCTCTGGTCGAATGGCTCGATCAAGAATACATCCATGCAGTGACAAATGATGTCAAAATACGCTCACGAGAAGAAATCAGAGCCAATATTACAAACTACACTGATTTACTGAACGATGAAAAGCATCTTCTTCAAAGGCTTGAAACTAGTCAGTGCTTGGCAAATTGCACTTTAGTCTTCAATACAAGCAATGCCATGTTGACTGGGGCGATTTCTGCAACAGGAGTGATTGCCACAACTAAAAATGGCACTGAAGTTGCTATTTGGGCATTTGACTCTATTGATATTGATGAAAACATTCAAGTAATCTTGACCGGTCAGCGAGCAATGGTGTTGTTGTCGAGATCCTCCGTTCGCTTGAATACCACCTTCAATGCTGTACCAGGCACGCTTGGTGGATTTCCTGGTGGTTTCTCTGTAGCTCGAAGTCCAGAGGACAGATTAAGCAGGGTGTGTATGGAGCAGGTCGATGCAAGATCCTTTCTAGACAGGTGTGGAGGCAAGCCATGCTGTCCTGGAGATCAACCAACATCTGAATTGGCAAAAGGGGTCATCAGTAATAATGTGAACGGACCTGGATCTCCATCTTCAAGAGTATATCTTTTCACTATTCAAACCAGCGCGCCAATAGTCCACGAGATTTTGTCATTGAAAACAAGTGCAGACATTGGCCAGACTCTTAGCGGTGGCTTTCGATTGCATTTCAATGGATACACAACTCCTTTTTTACCTCACGATATAACCGCCCTTGCTCTAAAGGCGAAAATGGAAGACTCGCTCAATCCCTCTACAAGGCTAAAGAACATAGATCGATCCAACATACCTGCTGGAATCGGTGTTGTAGATGTGACGCGTGAGAGGTATGGAACAAGTGGAGGCTTTCATTGGAAAATCACATTCAAAACTGCGGTTGGAACAATTAGTAAAGATTCTGGTCACATAACTGTCTCTTCGGAATTAGTATCCAAGGGCGCAAGTGCTACCACTGAAATCATTCAACACGGAAACTCAATTGGTGGAGCATTTGCTCTTCAGTTCCTTGGAAACGAGACACGGCAAATGCCACATGATGTATCGGCCACTGATCTAAGAAATATTCTACTCGATGATATCCCAGCGATTCTCAGTGCCGATGTATTACGCAATGACGCGATTGCTAACTGCAATGATGGGTTTTGCTATAATGGTCCAGATCAATCAGGCGGGTACACTTGGACGTTGACTTTGACAACGGATGTTGGAAACAATTCACCATCTTCTCCAACCTCTAGTGCCTTTGATATTGAGGGAAATGTTGAAGAAATGGTTGCATTGAATTATTTGACTGGTTGTGTAGACTCGCAGTGTCCCCAGATTGAAATACAACATGGACACGCAAATAGCCACAACGTGGAAATGCGAAGCATTGTTACCAAGAAACCATTCTCACTTGCATACGGCGGCGGAGGAGCTGGGTATAGTTCAAATGGTGGAGATGGGTTTGGAGTCATTGGGAATGGAAAACCTTATGGTGATGACACGTTGTCTGATTTGTTAGGTGGAAGTGGAGGAGCAGTGGGTGTCAAACAACCATTTCAATTGGGAGTTTTCAAGAGCCCAAGAGCACGTGGAGGTAGCGGTGGAGGCGCTATTGAAATTGTTGCAACCAATGATATACTCATCGAGACGAATGCTATTCTATCATTCAATGGCGAGCCAGGAGCAGATGGTTACATGTCTGCTGGTGGAGGTGGAAGTGGGGGCTCAATCATGCTGGCTGCTGGTGGCGCTGTTCATGTAAAAGGCAAGTTGTCTGTTGCTGGAGGAGCAGGTGGCCGGATGAAAGCTTTGGCTCACGTTGCAACTGACGGAGGGCATGGAGGTGGGGGCTCGGGAGGGCGAATCGCTTTGTATGCCGAAAGCGTCATTATTGAAGATGAAGAATTGTCTTTATCATTAGAAGGAGGAGCATGCACCGACACTATTCGCTTCCTAAACTGTACTGGAGGAGCTGGGTCGCTTTTCACCAAGTCTAACTTAGACTCAAAGTTGACAGTAGACCGCACTCAAGGGGCGGAGGGAACGTCAAGTTCACTCTTTCTTTACCCTAGAGTGATCAGACCTTCATATAATCCACTGAAATCTTTGTCATTGACACAAAGTGGCCCTGAGTATGATTTGGGCGCATCAATACAGCCAGGGAGAGTGTCTTTCTACTTCAAAACAGAGAACAGCACAAACGCTGGTTGGGATGCCTCAATCGAGCTACGTGATTCGAGATGGTCTTATCTCGCCAGTAAAGACACTATTAATCATACGGCAGTTGTTGGAATAGCTGTTGGACGTGAGATCCGACATGGCGTGAATTACATTGGCGTGCCATTTACTGACGAGCACATCAAGCATTTGAAAACGATACATCCGGCGGTCCACAGCAACACGTGGACAAAGGTAGACATTCGCTTTGATTGGAAGCATAAAGTGCACGATGTTTACATGAACGATACTCGTGTTGTCAGCAGAGAGCCATTCTTTGGCGATGGCATTAGAGTTATAGCAATAAGCAATTACTTTGAGGGCGACGGATTTTGGTTGGATGAAGTTTTTGTTGGCGACGATACAACGATGGGATTTCAGTGTCCCACAGTTCTACCCAACGGAACTGTTCAAATGGAGAGGCCGGCAGAAAGAGGCTGGAAGCCAGATGAAATTGGCCAGGAAAGCTCTACCCTCCCTATGCAAAGGCATAACTCGCACGTATTAGAGCGTGCCCTCTATCAGAGGAAAGAGGATCTTTTCATTAAACCGTATGACGGCGAAGAGAAGACTATTTTCAGCTCTGATATCAAGCACAAAACGGAGCACGGGGATAGAGATATCAAGCCAGGACCGTTCCATGCTGGATCGCTACTAAAGCTACCTCGAGGCGATTCTTTTGACAAAGTCTTTATGTCAAATAGGAGAGGTTCAAGCCTGGACACTTATTTCTGGTATGGCGAGCATGACTTCAGCAGCAATCCTGGGTTGATCACAGGCGCAGTAATGGCATGCTCTACGCAAGATTTTAAGACGTGGAAAAATGAAGGTGCAATGCTTCATTACGTAAACATTACTGACTTGGTGAATGGCGTGAGTGGGCCCTTTCATATCGAAAAGCCCAAGGTCTTATTCAATGACGCAACAAAGCAATATGTTATGTGGATGATTGTAGACAATGGAACAAGAGATCTTGGGCTTACAGGCATTGCCGTCAGTAGTGAGCCTAATGGTCCTTTCGAATTCATACGCAGTTTTTACCCTGACGGCAACCAAACACGGGATCAGACGTTGGTTCAAGATGATGATGGTTCTGCATATTTGTTGAGGACTTTTTATCAAACGGTTGACTATGTCATGCCAGAAGCAGTGATGCAGCCAACATGGGAGTCTGTGAAGAATTCCGATGGCAGTATTAACTTTGCACTTAGCCATCATAGAGCCGAGTATGAGCCTGGTTATGACGACTACCATGATATTTATCTGCAGCGCTGGAGGACAGAAGACAAACCTTGGAAAATAGTTTGCATCAACAGACTGACAGGAGAGGAACGAGAAGTACCATATGGACAAGAGCACTTAAATTATGATGGCGAAGTCTGTCATAATCCATTTGAATACAAACTTGTGTTGGGACAGGGGAATCCAACTTTTGAGAATAGCAAGAATGGTATACGAAGCCGTTTTCTTGATCCCAACGATCCTGTTAATAATGTATGGATCCCTGATTCCGTGCCTAGTGTCAAGGGCCAGTCCTGGAAATCTAATTACGAAGATGGGACATGTGGGAAAAGGAAAGTGGATGACGACAAGCACCACTTTGACCCTTCCCTTCCATTTCGCGATCAACCAAGTCGTGGTGACTGTTCCAACATTGTTGACAACCCTATTCATCCAACATTACCAGACAAACGAATTGGACCAGAGAAAGTGGTCCAGCAACGCCGTGCAAAATATGTTGCAATTAGTCGGCTTACAGATGACTTTCTAGATACAAGTGGCATTGTGACAACATACGAAGGAGGACTTGAAGAAGGTGCCGACCTGTTGTCATTGGTTCGTCAGTTTCTGCCACAATCGAGAGAAACGCCATTTGAAATGGTGCTTGACCCAGAGGAACAAGTTGACTCTGTGTATCAAGCACCTGTGCATGATGATTATTTTTCACAGGTCAGAACCAGTGACAGCATATACCATCAGTTTGAAACTCAGTTCAGTGACCGATCCTTGAATTCTCCTGCCTGTGTTTATGATGGGCGATGTCCAAACGACCAAGTAAATGAAACTAAATGAACAACTTATTCTATTAATTGTTGATGTAAAGAATACTGCAACATCCAGGCAACGCACATGTCTTGGCTATCTCCAAGGTCAGAGTCAACCCTGTTCGGATCCTTATCTTTGTCTAAGCCTCGCTTACGGTAATTTTCTCCCCCCCCCATCATCAGAGAAAGACAATTGGATGCTTATTTTGTGTTGTTTCATTCTTATATCATGTGTTTGATGCCCATGGTGCTTGTTACTGTGGGTGTATCGTTCTTAATAGTGGGTATCTTTACTGCTGGACAATATTAATTGAGGCTAATCATCATCATCATCATCAAGTATCATCAAAAACAACATTGCCATTTGTGTTGAAAACACCCCTTCATAGCAACCACAACAGGCAATGAACCCAGCTCAATGATCAACTACTTGTAGCAGTTCCTATATTACTTAATTGAAATACTAGATTATTGTTGAACTGTGAGACCATATCCAAGTCTCACAAATTGACTTTTCTAGTCAAACTTTTGCTTCCTTTTCTCATTGGTTGCCTTTCTTTCATCATTTGCCACATTTCAAATGATTTAGATATCTTGGATACCATGTTGGTCTAAGTTACCTTCTTCCTACACATCATATCTCCAACAGAAAGTAGGCAATTCCTTGTCTGTAACCCGGCTGTTTGTTTTCCTTTAAAAACTTTGACCTCGGTGCCAACCACTGTCACCTCTGAAGCATCATCTGTGATGACACTCATTGATGCACTGTCATTATTAACTGGACCAAATTTGTCACACTCACAGTTCATGATGATGTTGTAAAGTTTAGAGAACTTGCTTCCATGAAGTAGATCCACGAAGAAGTCAGCCACCATGCCATTGGTGAGAATATTTTGACCTCCACATGCCCACATTAAATGCAACGAGGCCACAAAAAAGTAATGGATGCTCATGTGATGTGACCTCTTGACACCGCTCCATCTACCGTTTTCCTCAAGCATCGCGTTGCTTTGGTTGTCTTGATATAAAATAGATGGCTTGAGAGGATGTCATTGAATCTCGAGGAAGTACCTTGTCTACAGAATGGACTGCAAGAACTTCGACTTCCGTAGATCTTGTGGTGTCAACCATGTGACTAGTAGAGTTTTTGTCCATCATTCCTTTACCAAAGGTGATGAAGGATCCAATGTGACTTCTCATATCATCATGCACAGCGAATGATCCATCAATGAGCCATCGGTTCTGGTCTAGGCAATCTGCCTGTAGAATAAGGTGGAGGAACTTGGTTTTATGTAGGTATCATACGCCTTGCACCAGTTTCTTGTAGTCATCTGTGTCTGGGTTCTTCACCCTCTTCTAAAGAAATGACACAGTCATTGGGATGTCTGGTTGATCTCACTTGCAAAGAAATAGTAGTTGGGCAGTGTTCCAATGGAACAGATCTGACGTGCTTTCATCTAGTTTCTTGGCACCATTCGTAGTTTTGAACAAATGGTCAACAGCTGGAGTGGTGACTGTACCTGACATATCATCTGGAACGTGTGCAAGAACTTCTTCGATGTAGGCTTCAATGTTTACCATCATCTTGTTCAGATTTGAAAAATAAAGCTCCATACCTAATAGTAGTCATGAATGCTTCCTCTTCTCACAGTCAATGGGTTCACTTTTCCGTACATCTCTTCTGGCATCGCGATGATGTGAGACAGAACCTTCAAGACAACGTGAGAGATCTTGAGGTTATCAGCATGCCAGATGATTGCATTGTTTACCGTTGATTGTCTTGTTGGCAACTCACCAGTCGTAGGGGTTGATCTCAAACCCTTCACCCTTGAGACATATCCAGATAGATTCTTCTATAACAATAGTGTCACCTTTTTGAAGTGTCATACAGTGTGACATTCAATTTGCAGGAGATGTAAACGTGTCTCCAAATTTTTGTAACATACTCTTGGTTGTTTCATATCTTCACCAGAAGCTCAGCTATTCTACCTTCTATTGCTACGTTCACGTCTTCTTTATCCTCATGCATACAGGTTTGAAGAAATGCACCTGTCAGTGACGAAGCCTCGTTTTTGGGAGTGTATAGCAACTGATACTTTCTGTTTGTGTACATCCTCACTGTTTGACCTTGCTATCTTTCTTCCCTTTGGTGTATATCAGGTACTTGAGTGCCTTGGCCCTCTCTTCTTTGGTGAGCTTATTGTCCCTATGTTCCGGTTGAATCCCTCCATATTCTGTGTTGGAAAGTCTTGAGCATCTCCAATGTCGGTGTCACCCCTGAACTGACTTTATCCATGTCTCAAGCATCGCTTGTGGTAAGACAATTGAATGCTTATTTTGTGTTATTTCATTCTTATTTCATGTGTTTAATGCAATAGCAATAGATCCTTATTACTGTTACTTTGGGTGTACCATTCTTTGGTTCTACAATAGATCCATATCAGGTAGAGGGTACCTCTACTCCAGAACAATATCATTTGAGTCTAAACATCATCAACAATAACAACATTATTGTGTCTAGTTTTTACAGATAGTTTTGGTGGACATAAAATAGTAGGACTTGAAATGTATGACATCTATATGGTAGTGAGTCTTTTAGAGCGAGGTAGTAGCCCATGTGCACTACGGCAGCTGGTGACATCGAGTGTTCCCGATGTGAGGGAGCAGCTCATATAACCCACCGGGTTTCCCTGGGTAGTGCTGGTTGTCACACCGAGTCAACTCCCTCTGGGTTTTGTTTGTCTAGAGCTCTCACCCTGTTTCTCGCCCAAAAAAGTTCTTACCAAGGGTAAGTCGATCTCGGGCTAGATACAGCCAAATCGACTAAACCAAAAACTACTGAAGATTAAATTCCAGAGCCCTGCCGAGGGCTGATCAAAATAAGGGTGACCTTGCCACGGAGGAGGAAAAAAGCACCAAGAAGGGTGTTTCAGTTGATTGTCAATCGAAAAGAAAGGGAAAAACCTTAGAAAAATCTTCTTTTCCCTTTTTGTTACAATGAAAAACCTTGAGGGGATTAAGTATGCTGTCACACTCAACACTCCTTCTCCAAAATTAATTCACAACAGGCTGCTTCTATGTGTTCCACTCGTTGTACTAATACATGCATTGGTTTTCAAATACCATAAACGCCGGTGTTACAGCAACGAGTTTTGTCAAAAGATACGTTACCTTAACTTCGGAACTAATTTAAGATATCTTTCGAAAAGGTGGTTTTGACTCATACGGCCAAGAGGGTGTCATTATTTCATGTCGTTACTGACTGTTTTTAATTAAAAAATGACCGAATACCATTGAATAGCCCTCGGAGAGAGCTTTTCAATCATATATGAGTTTCCTGTAATTGCTTCAGCACATAAAGACTTATACTGGTCATTTGTCCTTAAATGGTGATGCTTATACCTTTCGAGATTTTGAATTTGACACGGTTATTTGTTATTTTGCATCATGTTA
>JALLAY010000611.1:0-13796 GCA_036939635.1 Cyclotella baltica
ATTGGTTGGAGTTGGGCAATACACCACCAAACCGTCCGTTCACAAAAGCAACAACGGCAACAGCATGTCTCGGCAATCTAATCAGCAGCCAAGAAACAGTAACATTTGATTTGCGGAGTGATACACCTGACCTTCAGCCATTTCATCCACTGTTACGGTCAGTTGCGTGTGAAGCTTTAGAGGGAGCTGTCGTTATGGTACACAGTCACAGTTTTGGTAAATTCGGCTCTCTTCGTTTTGCAGTGGACTGCTGGAGTCTATTCACGTTTCATCCTTTGGATCCAAACGGTGTCAGTGACGACCACTTCCTCCTTTTGTGGCTCTCGATTGGTGAATCCATTGCCGAAGGTCTTGCTACATCTAATGAAAATGGAGCAACTCTTCCCATTCATCAGATAGTCAATTCATTTCATAGAGGCGGCACATTGCTGGTGTACCTATGCTACCCAAATTCACCTTGCGTTGTAGATGCTTGCCATTGTTTCAAGCTGGACTGCGTGTTTTGTAATATTACCTATCACCTAGACGCTGGTGTCGTTGGCAAGCAACTTACCGTTTATAACCTAGGGTTCTTCGATTTTGGTGTTGATGTTCATCGTTGGAGCTTGATGAATCATGTTAATTTGGTTGTCGTGCCCTCTGTTAGAAGGAAGCACAACAGTTGGATCTGCATCGTACTTCCTTCCTTCGATGTGTTCCCAGCTTCAGATGGAGCAGTTGCATTATGTGGTTTACGCTGTGGGACCTTTGGCTTTGACAGTACAGGAAGAAGTCAGATCAGATATATCAACTGCTGCATCTATCAACAGTGTCATAACAACGTAATGTCTTGGGGTCGGTGTGCTGGGATCGACAGTCCGTTTTCGATGTCACGTACCAACATTGGAACACATTCACGAGATAGTCGACATATTGTGATCCATCTTATGGTTTCCGTTGAATCACACAACTCACCTTGGACCTCATCCGTGTATTATCTTAGGAAAACGATGCAAAGTATTTGTTCGTGCCATACCAAAGCAATTGACCTGTCCTCTGTGACCCCTGGTGTTATTTTAGATGGACATTCTTTGGGACCAGCTATTTATAGCACCTGATGTGTCGTATATGTTTACAACGAAGCCGCGCGCCCATCATATATAACATACAGTGTTGAATATTTTTTTACTCTTTATAGGTATCCTTTCTCATTTAAAAGTTCGTTGCATCACAAAAAGTTCGTTAGATATCCACGTCTTTTCCCGCCATTTTTGACTTCCATTTGCACGTGCATCGAAATCACCGGCCCAGCTAACACAATTTAGTTACAACCAATTGTCGACCATGGCGACCACACGCCGGAGACTAAAACAATGAGGGGGGAGGGTGATCCAGCCACCAGTGCGGCTTTAATCTTTGTGGGGTGAGGCATGGTACTGCCGATTCAGCCAATAATGGATTGACTGAAGGGGGTAAGTTTTTGTTTTGTGGTCTCTTCAGTTGTTCTGCCATGGTGATGTTGATTGTTGGATCGTTGGGCATGTTTCTTCATTACACCAGCCCCATCCAAACTTTTGCATGTGTGGTTTGATCATGAAATGCGATCTGTTTGTCTTTTCTTCATGACTATGCTTTATTGGCATGGACTTCCCCTGTTTTTAATTGTGTCCGCGCTCGCTTGTAAAAATTTACAACGAAACTCCGTCTGGTTGTAGTTAATGTTTGTGATCCGCTGTGTTTGCTTTGAAAGGCATGTCTCTTACTCACATGCCGTTTTTATTTGATTGTTGCATAGTCTAATACTGCTTGTCTCTTTGGCACAGGCAAAAATTCATTCATCCCCCCACCACAGAAATGCGTCCCATGTTCGTAAAAATTTACGACAACACCCTCGCTTGCTGTTGTAAAGATTTACGACGATGTACCCTCGTGAAGACGTAAAGATTTACAACGATGCCCCACTCGTGTTTTTGTAAAGATTTACAACGATGCCCCGTCATGCTGTCATTAAGATATTCAACAATTCCCCCTTCATGCAGCCATAGATTGGAATAGCCGAGATTGTATTGGTTTACAAGGGCCACATTGCCTTCTGTTTGTTTGACAATGATGGTGGTATGAATCTTTTTGGTTTTTTAATTAATTGATCAACTGCTCAAATTGCATTTTGTTTGAACTCAAAGTATTTAAATAAACAAAGTAACACACATAATCTGAAGAGCCTTTTCATAGCTATCCTTTTGATTTACTTTAATTTAATAATACATGTTAAGATATAAGAGAAAAATGGAACTACAAGCTGCTGCATGCACGCAGGTATTGAGAGTGCCTTAAATATCTAATCTGTAATAATGTCTTAGCGAAATTTTTTCCATTCTCTCTAGCATATCATGTAGTCTGTTAGACCTTAAAGATTCTAAATTGATCCCATCAGACATCTCCCAGTAAATTTCAACACTTAGAAAGGTAATCTTCTCCTGAAATGGTCTGTCTGTCGTAGGTTAGCATGCGTCATGAAATCTTCTCCATAAAAGGGATTCCGGGACATAAATGAAAAGATACCAATGACAAAAATTGGTTCCAAAAAAAGTAAGAAAGAAATTGTGGCGCGTAGCTTCGTCGTAAATTTTTACGACACATCAGGTGCTATAAATAACTGCTCCCAACCCAATCCTTCACAAGTCAACGGGTGGTCAACTTCTGTGAATATCTGAGAGGTGTATGAGCACCTCATAACATTTTCATAAATTTGCGTCAAAAACTATCATTTTTGTGATTGCGGTGATGTATCACCCGTAGCAGCATGAACATGAAGAATGTAACAGAATGTAACCATCCATCATTGTCATTCTTTGCAGCACCATTCACCAGAGCTCATAAATTATGAAAGTTAAAGAGCCGTCTTGCTATCCTCACAGGAAGTTCCTACAACAAATTTCTTAAACAATAATAGATGTCTCATAAACACAGATTTGTTCACTACACTAATGTTGTATTCTAGCATGGATCTCTTCAAAAAGATCAACAACATGCTAGACAGTGATGTCTTTGGGTAGGACAATCCACAGATCTTGTCGCAAATCAGATCTTGGCTCTTAGTCTTGGTCCACCGAAATCATGTTGAAGTTAGTTCATGCATAACTCCAAAGGATCGCAATAAGAATGAAATAGTATTCATGGCTTAATCATGGCAGCCTAAATACTATGGCCAAAACCTTAATCCAAGTGGCATTTCTAATCAATCAACGGGATCAACTCTCCAAATCAATCTCAAGAAACTTGACTCGGGTGTTGGCTACAACATCTAATCAATTAGTTTTAATGATCATACCATAAAATCTGGTGTTATAGAATCACCTAAGGGGTACAGGTTATATTGAATAAGAATCAATGAACAAAAAATGTGTTTTAGTGTCGAGTGTCGTTTCAGCCTCCCTTTATATCATTTTTTGTCGACTAAATGCCTCTCTTTGTGTTGTTCTTATTGTCATCCAATTTATGCCCAAATATATTTCTCCCAAAGATTCAATTTCGTTGATGAGAAACAACCGACAACTGCCAAATATCAACACAATTGATTCCATTGAAAAGTCACATGTGAATGAGCTTGATCCATCAGTCATTAACAGAAAATGGGGTATGATATGGTGCAGTAGCAGCAACAAAAGATACAAGCAAAATGACCGCGTGTTATTTTGCCAAAAAGGAGCAGTGAATAAGGATCAAAAAGGTATCTTTGGATGTTGAGATGATTCTATATCTAACCTCAGGTGATACAGTTACAATAAAAAAGCAACTAGATTGAATTCTACTTTATTTTAACTCATCATCATAATTGTCCATCTGAGGCCCTACCACACAGCCAAAGACAAAGAACCAGTTCAGATAACTCATTGTAGATTAAATCATTTTCGAAAAGAAAATTTAGATCCTTTGATAAGCACTATAAAGATGTATCCAATGACACCAAGAATGCATTGGCATTTGAATTTTCTGGGAATTCTTGTGTTATATTACCCCAGATTGTACTTAAAAAGCTGTCAATAAAGATGAAATGGGCAAAGATTTCTTCAAATAGACAAAATTTTGGTCATTTTCAAATTTTTATACATTATAATATGGTTAATCCCACTTTTTATGCTCAGCTCTCTACAGATATAACCTCTAGTATTGCATGATCACTTTCCATTTTGCTTAAAATTTCTATTTTCTGCCAACCTACTTTCCATTTCAAATCCGATTTTCTATGCTCCATTGGAGTGTTTAGAGTTCTATTGAAGACACCAAAAACATAATTGATAGATAATCACACTAACAAATTTAAGTATATTTTATAAGGAGAAGTAAGGTATATTTCGGACAAAAGATACAATCAACTTACATATGAAGTGGAGGCAATTGGTTTCTTTTTTTGTCAGTATATTTGAATTTTATTTATTATGGATGGTTGTTTTTGAAGTTTAGATGCATTGTGTACTCTGTGGCGACCAACTCAGAGTTTCTTGTCTGATTGTATATCTTTAGTAAATCAAGAAGTATGGGCATGTTACTTTTAAGTGGGGTCATATGCTCAAGCTCCAAACACCTTGTTAGTTGGGGCCTTATGCATAGTTCGATTGACAGCCCATTGCGGTGGGCTATTAATATGCTTTACATCATCCCATTGTCTGAACAATTGACAACTGCACATTGGCAGAATATTATCATTGAATAATTATAATTCAGATCTAACATGTCTACACAAACTTATCAATATATGTTCACTGTTTATAGTCATAACCCAGAATGACAGAACAGGATACTTTCAGATGTCCAAATACAATATTTTTTCTCAATCCACATCCACAAAAAAAAGAATCATCTCCAATCATTTTAGTCAATCAATGCCCTAACAGTTGTTTTCAAACGCCTAATCTCATCCGCCTGTCGCGCTATTTCTTCATCTTTTCCCTTGATTTCATCGGTCAATTTCCTCACCTCTTCCTGAGATTGCTTCAATCGTTGATGACAAAGTGACAACAAGCCATGTACATCACCATCTTCAGGAGCAATTTCAGACTCCCCCTTCGCGACCGCCGCCGTTAGAGTCTCGGCGATATCATCTTGGCCATACAAGAAATCAAAGCCCACTTTGCGAAGTTTAGTAATTCTGTCCTCGTTGAGTTTCCTCTCCTTGTACTTATTGCGCTGAGTCGTTACCCAGAAACCAAGAGTTGGGTGTTTCTAAAGTGTGAATGGTGTAAATGTGTTACAGGTGAGGGGTCTCTGAGTTACAAGATGATGGTAGAACAAACAGTTTATGGCTTACCTTAGGAACATCCACATGTCCTTTCTAATGAAACAAAAGACATGATAATAAAATAAACTGTAAGACATTAAGATGTACTTAGAATTTTTTGATGAACAGAAAGACCCACCTCAAGCTGAAACTGCAACAGTTCCTCGTACTTGGCATTCCATTTTTTGGTTTTAATATCTGCGCAGAAGCCAACTTCGTCAAGTCTTCTAGCGTGTTCTACAGGCAGTGTCTCATCCAAATACTTCCTGCGTTGTCTTTCTACCCATTTGGCGAGAGGCTTGTTGTTTTCCCATTTCTGAAGAGTAGTAAAGGTTGGCAATAATAGTTTATTCAATGGGTTAACGAACATGATGATAGCAAACCCTGTGATTAACTTACCGAAGGGACATCACAGTGCCCTTTCTGAAACCGTGGCAAATACGATAAAAATAATAACGGACACGTAAGAAACAACAACACAAACCAAAAATTGGTAAGAACTAATAAACCAACCTCCGCTTTAAACTCCTGCAACTGCTGAAACATTGCATCCCACGCATTATCAAACGGAGACCAAACAAAATCAATGGCATCGAGAAGAAGAATCCGTTCTTGTGAAATCGTCTGCGTCTTGTAAGCCCTTCTTTGGCCTATGCACAGAGAACACATATTAGGTCATTTTGTCAATACTTTGGAACAAATGGGGTTTTGAATTGCTTACCATGAATCCATTCTGCTAGAGATTGGTGGGTTTTGGATCTCTAAGGAGATTATTTAAATGTTAGATTTTTCAAAGACGATTAATAAAGTTTATTATCTTGAGACGTACCCGAGGAACATTACAGTCTCCAAACTGAAAAGAGAAGCACTTAATATTAGCATTCAATACAATACTTCATGACGAATAAAATTTAACTAACCTCCTTTTTGTACTCCATCAACTCTTGATACCTGGCATGCCACTGTCCTTCAAACGTACGCGGGTTGATCTTTTTGTCGGTCCCTGGTGTTTCAGGTGTTTCAGCTTCAGTTTCGGCTTTGGCCTCGGCTTCGACGTAGTCCATAATCGTTTCCATTCTTGTCTACCGGTGGTAGAGCCTTTCTCGAGTTTTAGGTGCGGGGGGGCGAGGGGGAGGTCGTTCGGTGTTGCGGCCCGTTGAGGGGATTGAATTTGTGGGGGGAGAGTGTTTTATCGGGGTGTGCGATTTGCTGATTTGCGGGAGGAACGGTCGCCCTGAAAATGCCCTTTTCCGAATCAAAACAGCCCTCAAGAAAGGACTTGCCGCCCTACGGGCGATAAGCACGCCCTTCACGGGCAATGCGTCGCCCAAAATCCAAATCCAAACGGATACTCCCTCAAAAACAACCATGGCAGCCCCCCTCACCACACCAACCCCATCCACCCGTCCCACCCCCCTCTCCACAACCCCCCTCCCCGACTCCCAAACCAAACTCACCCTAAAATCACCCAATGCCACAGCCGCCGCCGACCTAATCCGTAACCTTGACAAGGCCCTGCATTCCGCCCACGCATCCTCCCTCACCGCGAAAGACGATGCCGAACGCGCACGACGGAATGCCCGTGCGGCGGGTGAGGTGGCTAGACGGTATGGCGGTAAGACTTTTAAGAAGAAGGGCGATGCCGGTGCTTCACCTGGGGAGGGTGGTGAACAAAGATCCTTGTTGGAAATGAAACGGGAGAGACGATCGAGGGCTAAAATGGCAGCGGAGGCGAGACAACGGAGGGAGTATGAGATGAGTGGGGGTGGAGTGACGGCTAATGTTTGGGGTGGGGGGGATTGGGGTGCACCTGCTTCTTCTGCGGAGGTGAACGATTCGGGGGCTGAGTATAATGGGGTTGGTGTATATGATGTGAATAAGAATCAGGATGGGCCTCGGGTGCAGCTGTTTCGTGCTGATGCTGCGTACTCTGGAACAGGTACAACTCAGTACAATTATGATTCTCCTGATCAGATTAAGACTGCGATCACCAACAAAAAAGATGAAGTTCCAGTTGTGTCTGATCCAACTAGTAATGTAACAACTACAACTGCAGACGTTGTAAACAATGAGCCTGATGATATTAACAATCAAGATCATGGACCATCAAATGATACAATGAGCGCAACTGATGGAACAGTGTCGACGATGGAGTTTGAGGATGCATTAGACTCTCATTCTGTTGAAAATGCTCGTAGTCAAGACGACTTTCAGGGAGGTGAGCAACCAGCAGCCACTGGGACTGAGGCAGTAAATAACAATGCATCATATTATGATCAACAGAGTCAATACTACAACCAGCAACAATATCAAAATGGGAGTTATTACAATCAGTCTACGGATCAGCAGAATCAGTATTACTACAATCAGGATGGTTCTCAGTCCTACTCAACTACAACAGAGCAAAATAATAATTGGAACATGAAAGCTGCCTCAACACCAACTGCCGCCAACAAATCTGCATCTCTAGTAGCAGCTACTCCTACGGCCACAGCTAACAACCAGTCAATTGAAGCATCCACTGCAGAAGATGTACTCACCCTCTCTCTCGAACTGGAACGAACTCGCTCTCAACTAGCCACCACCACACATCACCTCACCACTTCTCAATCGCACATTTCCACCCTCCAATCTCACAACGCACACTTGCAATCTGAATTGAACCGTCTTCAGTCCGAGTTGGAAAGTGTTCGTGAACACTGTGAGTCGGAGATCCAGTCCTATTCCTCCAAATTCAATGTCCAGCTTACTCGTGCTAATGCGGCAGAGGAAGATGCCAATAATGCTCTGGAGTATGCAAATAATGCAACAGAAGCAAAAGAAGAATGCGAAAAATGGTTAGGTGTAAGTATGGAAGAGCTCAAGTTGTGGAAGGGACGGTGTGCGGATCTGGAGCGAGAGTTGGCGGCTAGCAAAAGTGAGCAGGTTCTAGAGGAAGATGAACCGAAGAAATTTGTGAGGTTTGCAGATGAACCTCCCACATCTCCTGTTATTAGTGAAGATGGTGGATTTCGATATCAGTCTCCTCTGGGACAGCAACAGTCACATGGGGTTGTCCCACCTCCGCCTGTATCAACTCCATCCGAAACATTATCCAATAGAGATTTGTCCACTCCTAAAACAACACCGAATAAATCTTCTATTGCCTCGGGCTTGGCCTTCATCCATCGCTCCTCACCAGGATTTTCACCGCAGCAAAAATCAGAAGTGCAAGACCTCTTAAAACGCGCCGCAGAAACTAGGCGTATATTGAAAGAACGAGCTGGGACACCCATCAAGCAACCACCATCATTGGCACTTGTTGCTCTGCCTCGCAATGCTTCGAATGGATCCTTATCTGTATTAAACGAAGATGGATTTGCCAGTCGTCAAGGTGCAGCATGCCGATCTGTTGGAAAGGCCATTCGTGACAGTGGATATCGCCTTAAGTTGGATGGGAAATGGTGGAGAGCACTAACAATAGAAGGAGGTGAACCTGTGATTGAAGGAGTGGCAGAGTTGGAATCTATGGTTAGAGAATATTGTGGGAGTGTGGAGGGTAAGATTGGGTGTCAGAATGAGAGAATTGAGGAGCTGTTGGCGTTTTGTGATCATTTGGAAAAGGAATTGTTGAATGGAAAGTAGAAAGTTATTGGTCTACTCCTGCAAAAATTATAGAGTATCTAGTTCACGCACCATTAAGACAAAGCTCGAATATTAAATGGATCTGGCTGGGCACTATGATTTTCAATGATTTGAGTAGTACTGAAGTCAGCTCCCAGAAGTATCAACATACATATTTCTAACCCTTGGTGTTTTTTACCTGATCCTACTGGGTTTATAGCCAAGAATGTATTTGTTGACTACATTGACCCAAGTCTGCAACTTTGGGTCTTGTAGAGCAGAATAAATGATATTGGTTTGAAATAAGAGCTATCTTTGCAATTGGTTTCACCCATTTTTCTTGCGACCAAAGGATGCTGCTAGTCAAGCTGTTAACCCTACATGAAAAGATGCTATGAATAGTAACAATATCATCTTATCAATGGAGTAATCACAGATCTTGGCTCGGATGATGCTAACATCTATGGGAAGGCAACTCCATCTAAACAGAATCCATTAGTGACAAAGATGGTGAACCAGAGATGTCTTCTGTGCTTAATTGTGCGGATCGCTTGATATTCGTATTCAAGGAATGCATTGAGGTGTGGAAAAACATTTTTTTACTGTAGTTAACACATCATTAAGATAAAGCTTAATAGTAAACGGATCTGGATACACTTTATTTGATGACATGAGCACTGAAATCAGCTCCCAGAAATCTTATTCATAGAATACTTCAGTATTTCTGACCGTACTGACCTTTTCTCTGAACTGATACATTGGGTATATTGGCCAAAAATGTAGTTGCTGACTATGGTGACTGAAGTCTACAAGTACGGGTCTTAGAGGAATAAATGAGATAATGGTTCAAAGCAAAAGTTAGTTTGCATTTGGGTTCACCCATTGTTCCTTTGAGCAAAGGCTTGTGTTAGTCGAGATGATAACAACATAGAAAGAGGCTATGAATAGTGCTACCTAAGGCAGAAGGATGGTGGTAAGACTCAGATGTCAACTCTTGAAGGTATGTACTCCTAGGGGGTGATTGATTGACCTACTGATCAGAAATCGAATGTGATACCATTGACCTGGGAATTTACAACCACACGCTATCTCAATGGTTTGATTAAGCAGCTATGGGGTGCAACACTAGATACCAGCATTTTCTTTTGGCCCCATACTTGCTGAACGTATTCCTTGTGCCATGGTGATCATGTACCTGAAGTGGAATTTTCATATCACCACTACAAGGAAGAGTTCCGAGAATATTTTAATTAAAATATCAATTTATGCTTTTGCTACAGTGGTTAATTAGATAGAGAAGATTAGAGAGTTGTTGTGATCATAATGTAGGTTAGATTAGTTATGATGATAGACAAAACAAATCGATCAATGACTATCCAAGGTCAAACAGCATATGAGTTTAGTGGGATTCCGTATGATTAGAAAAAATAAGACATGCGAAGTTAGTGTTTCTACTTTGCAGCGATGAGGGTGTTTGCTCGAAAATGCTGGTCTGCCGATGCTACCACCAACCACAATCCTTGAGAATACATCACTACTGATCATAATGTTGAGTTTCACAGTTACCCATGCGGTAATATTCCTGTCTCGGTGTAACGTCATCCAGCGACCTTTTTTGTTAACATGCTTTTTGCATGGTAAACTAATGATGAAGCAATGAAATTACTTGGAGGACAATTGTAGATCTATTTTGCTTTACATATTTTATCGTCTCTATTCGATTAAATAATCATTGACCTGATTAAGCAGTGATTTCTATTCCATCCCCACTTCTGCTTTGGTGGCGGTGGAAAACAACAAAATTTATAAAGTAGTCCACACACCATTAAGACAAAGCTCGGATATTGAACAGATCTTAGCACACTATTTTTTGATGGTATGAGTAGTACTGAAGCCTTTCCCAGCAATATCATATTGCATATTTCCTACCTCAGTGTTTTTACCCAATCCCATTTAAAGTACTTGGTTTATCAGCCAAGAATGTAGTTGTTGACTACATTGATCCAAGTCTGCAACTTTGGGTCTTGACGAGCAAAATAAACAATAGTGGTTTGAATTGGTTTCACCCATTGTTCTTGTGAGCAAAGGCTGGTGCCTAGTCAAGCTGGTAACCCTAGATAGAAGAAGGCTATGAATGATATCATGCATGTATCACAGCAGACATATAATGGGACGCATTTAAGACTCAGATATCAACTCTTGAAGGCATAGCCTCTTGTGAAGTTGTCGATAGATCTACTAACCCAGAAATAAATGTGTCACCGTCAAGTATTTAGGATCAAATATTATTCTGATAATTTGATTAAGAAGCTGAAAGCAAGGTCCTGTGCTAACCGTTTTAACAAAATAAAAGTATGGACTTCCTTGAGATATGTATATGTGCTCCTATTGTTCAGTGGACGTAATCCATTTGATGCTATTCTCAAAGCCAAGTGCAGTTAGGATCAATATCCAAACATCACTATGTGACTGCAATGTTATTGCATGGAGGGCTAAAGGAAGAAGAGAACTTCATTCTTGTAAAGCAAAGAGATTTTAGACGAGATGCAAGATTCTCAAGCTAAAGCATATCATTTATTGTTTAAGGCGGTCATTGAGTTTGACGGCTTTCTATACATATGGTCAGGAGTGTGGCATGAAACAGTCAAATTTAGATCTGCCTGTTTCTAAGCGAAAAGTCATTACTATTAATGTACATGACATTCATGAGTTGTGCATTTGAGCAAAGGCTGGTGTGGGGCTGAAGCGAGATGAAAAGGCTGAAATTTTACTTGTCACATTTTTAGAAAAGAAAAAAATAGTCAGGTTATGATGTTGCAATATGGTCTTATTGATCGAGTGATAACAGATCTTGGCTTGGATGATTCTAAAATCTAACTTAACTCTTATTACGTATATATCTGAAAGTACTTAATAAGAAAAATGCAGATTTGACGGTAAGGAAAAATATGTTTTCACCTCAGCAAGAACCAGCAGTTGATACTATGTATCATTTACCACTGGGTGAAAGAAGGCAGTTATGGTTGCAGACATTCTGCTTCCTCCTCAGCTCTTTTTGATAGATTTTAATGTACTGTTCCAGTGTATGATACAGTCAATTTTTATTCTTGGGCCATTTTATTACCTCCCTCGGTGGGTGGTCAATAGTAAAGTGGTCTGTCTTCCGTAGAATTGATACCATTCACTTCTGATCCCCAACCAACATTCTGTGATTATATCCATCCTCCGCTGGTAAATGTTATTTTCATCTCCATGTAGAAATCATTTCTGGTTCTCCATACGGCTTCAAAAATACCCCTGCATTTTTTATGCCTCTGTTGTCTTCCCATCCCGTAAACTGCCCAGTGTGTTTCTAAGATTCAAATTGTAATGACATGTGTATTGCATATTGAAACTCACTAGTTTCAGCTTGTTCCATGTAAAATGGATTTAATGATACATGAGCTCAGAAACAAGTCTGATTCTGATCTGAACAGAGGCATGTATCAGCAACTTTGATTTACAAACAAAGATTTGTATCATTTTGTAAGCATACTATCTAGAGATAATCCATGCAGTACGTAATCAGAACTCCAATGGTCAATGTATAATTGCCAAATAACTGATATTCTTGTTCTCTGGCTATATGATGGATGATGTTTGAATTTTTGTTGTGGTTCTCTCTTGTCTACAATACCAAATACTTTTCCAAGACAAAATAGACAATAACAACAGCTGCAACTTTGAAGAGCAATATCCATGAAATGGTACAGAGCAATCAGGTCATTGGAAGTGATTTCAAATAAGATGCTCTAGAGTTGGATAAATGTATTCAAACAATGACAATACTTTTAAAATTCAAAATTCAAACAATGACAGAAAATCATTGCTTCTTTGTGGGTAAGAAGGTCAAATAGGTAGTACAACACCACACAATAAATTTATTCAGCAATCGTGTTCCAATAGCAACGATAACCATGTCCGGCGAGATCAAGGCAATCGAAGCTCGCATCGAGCTGGCCAAGAAAGCCAAAGCTCGTACATTAGCTAACCTTAAAAATGCCGAGGATTCTCTGAAAAACGCCATGTCTGCTCTTGGTGCTGCGAAAAAAGAGGATGAAGAAGCTAGTGAAGATTTGAGAGCAGCGGAGGATGCTCTCAATGACAGGGTAATCAACATAGATGAAGGAGACGGTGACAGCGACAAGAAGCGGGGTGTGTCTTTGTCTTCATACACCAATGACAAGAAGAAGCGCAGGGTTGGAGTAAATATCTTGGATGCCAAAATCATTGATATCTCCGGCTGTGGTTTCGTAGAAACGAACGGCCTGTACAGAAGACAGAGACGGATAAAAAATGGTTATCCTGTCTTCTTGAAACATGTAAAGAATGATATCTCAATGGAAATTTCAGTTGTTGATAAAACCTGGAGAATTACTCGGATCCGGCACCAACAAAGAAGTCCACCCTTGTTTATCTACGATTCTAAATCTTCGTCGTGTGACATCAATGACACGAATGATGGATGGGTGGCGTTGAGTTCGAAACATAAACCAACTCCCAGGTTGGAAGTCAAAGAGACCATTTAGTATATTTAGGAACACGATCCACTGGCGGTATGCTTGGTAATGTTGACTCCGCTGAGAGAAGACTTGCCGGCTTTGGCGGGCGCAGTACTTTATGGTATCAGGAGTTAGAAGGGTGATTGTTTTCGAAAGATGGCGTATATGACACACATTCAAATGAAAATGTTTCATACAATGACAAAGCCATTTTTGTAATTAAATGTATTAGACATTGAAATGAATGAGAAGTGAGTCCTGGATAGGGCGCACATGATACACATTCAAACAACTCATAATATGACAATGCTATTGAATAATTATGAAAAGCCCACGCCAGAAAAGTCATTGCTCGCAGGTGGGTGCGATCTGGTGCGATTGCTCAAAGGAATAGT